>JAVFBZ010000010.1:0-10654 GCA_032466195.1 Katharina tunicata
CCTGATAGCCAGAGACCTGAGTTCGAATCCCGGTGGAGGCAAGCAAAATTTTCTTTCTCTACATTTATACAAAAATATATATATATATATACTGTATTGTAGTAGATATTATATGGGTATAATACATACTCCATATGCATGATGCCACATATAACCAAATATTAGCTACTACAATACAGCGCGTTTTTATATTTTTTACCAAGAGTAATCACACTAGCACAGGGATATCGACTAATTTAAGCCGATAAAACATCTCATGTTCCAGATAAATTCTCAGAGACAAGTTTCAGGGCGTATTTATTCAATGGAAACGAAAGTCATTGACCAAATCATATTTTCACTAAAACTGCTATTACAATTTTTTGTTGGATGACTCGTTGTAAAATGTAGGTGGACCTTTCATGGTACAGTTATTGTAGTCACCATGCACCTAAAATAAATGTATATTAAAAAGTTGTGGATCAGATATATAACTTGTATTTATCCTATACATTTGCACGGATTCTGGTTCAATTGTGAGCAATTCGGGTTATTTTCATCTGCAAGAAATACATAAATAAATCAAGGCACAAGCTGTCCACCATATATATACATTTGACTTAATGTAGTTTAATTAAATGTCTTTCGATAAAAAACGAAAAATCTTACAAAAAATGTAATAGCAGTTTCGTTAACAACTTGGTATATGGTCTATAATTTGACTGAGTTTGTTTCTTTTCCTTCCCTTTTAATGAAAAGGACTAAAGTTTGCTCTGGTGAAGGAAATAAGTAGCTTTTCTGTGACAGGTGTCGAGTTGGATTTGTTGGCCAATATATTCCATATAACGAGAGCCTATCGCCTCTCGTTCTTGAAACTCTACAGCGCAGGGGTGTACGCATGCGCAAATCCTAACGCTGCTTCTGAACCTATAGGTTAAGAACCACTAAAAAATCCCTCTACTATTTATGTATTAAATTTACAAAGTTCACCCCTCCAAAAAGTGTATGAAAAACCATTATTGAGCATATTGTGATACCTTAAAAGAAAGAGGGGCATTTGGGCTCTCAAAATTGTACAAAATAAATAAAGCTTGTCCACCTTGATTTTAAGCTACAGCACTTTCGAACGGGGTTGTATCTAAAATCTTCATGGAAACACTGGAACGGGCTGAATTTAAAAATTATTAAAACTCCATATTTATTTTTAGCTACAAATGAACTATTGTCATATATCACAAGGTATTAATTACAAATAAAAATTATCAGCAATCTACAAACCTCTCAACTCTCAATAACAGCCAATCTCCTCTCTCCCGTCACTCTTCTGCTGAATGTTTTAAGGGTGCACAAAATCCTAATGGTGGTTCATAACCTTAACCTATAAGTTGCAGCACGCATGGAGAAGCCGCACTTTAACGATATTTTGTGTTTGTAGGAGCTCTAGCGCCAAAACCGCTTGAGTCACAAGTACCGGAAAACTTAGGTAGGATAGCTGAGTGGTTTAGGTGGCTGTCATTAACTGCTGGCGACTCGGTGCCAGATTCTGAGGGTCGTGGGTTCGATACCCGCAAGGGCCTCAGTTTGCAAAATTTTCTGCAGGGATTGGAATCTGTTCAACATAAGAGAGTGTTTTCCCCCAAAACGAAAATACTGTTAACGGCCACAGAGTTTTTCTCGCCCATTGTCCTTCTCAGTTTGGTGGATGGTATCCATGGATCACTTTCCATGTTTTGGACAACTGCGTTGACTTGTTGTCAAGTACTTATTGGAAAATGATGAAACTTTCTCCGACGGTATAGCCTACTACAGAGGTTGATTATCTGTCAGTGCCACTTGTTTAATGATTTCAGGATTTTAAGACAAACCACATAAACGTATTGCTTGTCTCTTTAACTCTAGCCTGTGCTGGTCGGTCTTATTTGTGACATCACTCAGTTTTCGTAATGCAGAGGTGGACTGGTAAGTTGACCGCAGGAAAACGTATTAATTATTATTTATCCTAATAGGCGAATGATGTCCGAGTCAGTTTTCAGATCTTATCCACTATTGTTATCATGTGTGAAACCGATTTCTCCTTTCTTTGATGCAGCCGTCGACTGAAGGAAGCAGAGGTTTCGATTCTCGTGGATACGATAGGACCACTGCCCCCACAGACACCTACAACACGAGTATGGACCTTCATGCTGGAGGACGAACCTTATGGAGTCGTATTCAGTAAGGCTTACCTCTCTAACATAGCACTCATATGTATGATTTATTCATATCATTGATTGGTGTTTAAGGGGTTAAGGACATTTAACTTATATCACGACTTGGCTTTTGCGGTGTATGCAAACATTAAATCGAAAAGAAACCTCATAAAAATCACCCAGCGATTTCTGCAGTCACGGGATAATTTAATTTTAATGCATAAGATCCACATGGAATTATATATTACCTATATCTGCTACAGTAATCAAACGGATGAAATAACCCACAGAACAGCGTAAAACCGCAACTCAACAGATACTAATAAGTCGTTGCTCAGTTGTCTCCAACTGTATTGATGACCACCCTCAATGTATCATATGTGTTCGAGGCTCACTAGGGACCGCGCAGTGGCTCTCAGTTGGGTGAGCGTTTGACGTCTGAGCCCCCTTCACTGTACCCGGAATGGGTTCGATTCCACCTATGGACCTTATAGGTATACAATGGAAGTTTACCGCTGGCTGCGGAGTTCTCGGGGTCGTTTTTACGAATTTTCTTTAACACTATACACCGGCAACGCAAAGTCGTCGTAAGAGAAATATCCTTGAGTACTACGCTAAACACCAATAAAATAAATCAATAAATCAATAAATCAATAAATCAATAAATAAATCAATAAATCAATCAATAAATAAATGGAGGCATACAGCCGGTTCATGTTTTCATTTATTATCTTGGTGCAAATTTGCAGTATAACGGAACACACAATATAATAGAATATTAAACACCAATATAACCTTTAAACAACTGAATTCGATCCAATGTCTTTGTATGCTTAACAAGCTATTTATATGGTGAAAAAATCGGCGGAAGACATGATTTGCTGGATATAGCTGTTATTGAATGATAATATCGTGACAAGTCGTTGGCAGATAGCGACAATATTTACTTTTACGATTACATAACTCTGAAAACATGCCTTGCATGGCGATAACTTGCAAACATAATTTGTATAACTTAATGAAATAGAGCCAATGCAATTTGGTCTAAATTTGTCAATTCCTGTTCTATATGACATTCTCTCTACTCAGTCTGCTCTCTGCTTTGACCGAGACTATACTGATGTGGGAAATTTGCCGCTGACTTCTAGAAGTCGCAAAGGCATCATCGAACCTGCGAGGTTTATGACACCACTAGTATTAGCAAATTATTTCGTCAAAATGAAATGTGAAGAGCATGAATTGCGACTTCAGGATGGTGGGTTTCAGGGTTGAGGATTAACTGGAAGAGAAAATTGGGACACAAGAAAGTCAGAAAAACTATTTTCGTTGTAAATTTTGCTTTTAAAGTTGACGAAATGTTTACGTTTCAGACACAGACTGCCTAGACGTCTCTCTGAATGGCGTGAAAATCGAATGCAGGGTAAGAATATTTAAATGGTTTGTAGCGGATACACCCTGAGATTAACATTCGGCCTCGTCCGAGGGTGGTAGATTGGAGCTCTCAGTACTTTATTTTAGCTATGTCCTCTTAAGCACGATGTTTAACACCAATCAAAAAAAATAAATAAGTAGGCCTATATAAGCTACGAAATAATGGGCACATAAAGCCTATTTGACGTAGTGTTATGCTCTGTAAATTTGGAGAGAAAAAAATTGCCAATTCTTTTGCGTCCTTGTTTCGTCTTATCTAGTCATTGTTTGTTGCTGGTGAAACCGGGTTTGGCTTTCTTCGCCGCATAAAACCGGTACACTGTAATATAAAATATGATTTTGAGTAAAGTATAGGACACAAGATGGTGCTTTTCCCCCACCCCTCTTGTGTCAGTATTTTGAGGTCGGCAGTCAATTCTTAAGAAAATTAGCCTCATTTTTCCGAAATTTCACATAAAGCTAATTTGTTCGTTCCCAGAGCAAGCAGACAAATATTTCTTTCTGTAAATTAATGCATCGCGCTCTTTTGGAAGCATACACATTTTGTATGAAGGTTTTATTTAAGAAAAAATAGAACACTATAGCTTGACACAAACACTATTCATTGCATTCAAATGTAGTCGAACAAGTAAAATGTTTAAATCCAGCACTATGTAAATTGAACCAAAATATATCGGCCTAGAACTGAGTTCTTTTATCGATTAAGATACTTTGGAACACGTTGGGTATAATCTTATAGCCATAATGGAAACCGTGTAGGTTTCTAGCTGTTTATCAAGAAAGCATTTTTTCTTAATATTTAAAAATATCTCGACTTTTGTGTTTACCAACAGTCGGATTTCACGGATGAAGGTAGCGTTACAGATTTCCTTGTTGGCGATCACAAAGCTCGGATTACGACAACCTCAAGTGGGTCTCGTCGAGAAGGAATGATTCACTGTCTTACAATTGATGGCTATACCATACCAGAGTGACGTCACAGGAAGAAAGGAGGGTGTATTGAAAATCAGGAAAACGAAATACAGGAATGGCAATATATTCCGTGTTCGGATATCGGGGTTATATTTTATGAATTTAAAACGGCATACGTTTACAAATATAGTAACACGAATAATGAATATTTGACATCTAGGGCCTACGACAAATGAGTGAATGGACAGTGTTAGTTATGTAGGTAGTTTTAGAGAATCAGTTTTATGTCTTTATAGTCCCGAAAACCCAGGATGAACAAATAAAAACACCCCTCGACCACGGAAGTATAATTAAGGTAATGTTCAATATGTTAAGCGTATATGGAATACTTATATCTTGAGTACGCGAGTACGTACATCATTCAGAATGTTTTACTTGATATGTTAATCACAATCGTAACAACCGGATATTGCGTGTGCATCATTCAAAATATCTCATTAAAATAAGAATAACTCAGGGTAGACTACTCTCCTTGGCAGTCGAACGAATTTAACGGGGATTTACCTTCTCTTATATTGCATATCAGTCATAATAACTCGATCAAGATTACCCTGGTATAATAATGTATCCAAGAGACTACTTTTCTTATCCAGTTTAAATTAAAATAACCTAAGGGAGACTACTCTTTTGAGTAGTCGGTTGTGAAATATTTGTTGATAGAAATTACTGAAGGAGGACCTTTTCTATTTACTTTCTTATTAAAATGTCACTTGTTTCAATACTGCTAGAACCTGTATTTCTACATTCTTAATTTATAAACTTTAGAATTAATTGAAATTAATTGTAAATGGTAACTGTGATCTCAACATTAATGAGCAATGTTAATCAATGTATGTTACCTGTGATATTTATAAATGAAACGTTTGTCTGATTTGTTGTTGTTGAATCTATAAGAGCAAATGTGATGCTCGTTTTTGCAATTTAAATACTGTTGAAATTTTAGAAGACTATTTTAAGATGAGTAAAACTCTCTTTCATCTGCTGTAAAGGGATTGTTTAAAGGTACATAACCGCAGATTTTCAGCCAAAAATCGACTGAAACGAATTAAACCGGGTTTTCTATATTTTTGTGCGGTATAGTACCTTTAACGGAACAACAATTCATATAGCAGAAGAACTAAATACGTTATGAGCTTGGCCGCTTAAACGCACAATTCTTAATCATTAATCGGAAATAGACAAACCTCGTTATATTTGAAGGGAGTTATTCGATGAAAATTTATTGTTTGTTCACTTTAGAGTTATCACCGAGGAGTTATAATTGGCTAGGTCTAACCACTCATTTGTGTTCAAATCAAGCCAATTGCTCACATTGTCGTTATCTGAAGCTCCTATTCTTAAAGAGCTTTTAAGTTTCCTGTGCCATGGTGCTGTTCGAGCGAAGGAGGATAAAGGCGCTGATTTATTACGATAATAACAGAATGCCAGAGCAGAACTGATCCTCGCTCTCAATCCCAAACCATAACCCTTAACCTATAGGTTTACCTTCGTTGAAAGGGTTAAGCTTAGAATTCGACTGAGTCTAAGCGTGTGGACAGAGCAAATCGATGCTACTTTAGTTGTATTCAACTAGTCGAAAGCGAGCTAATTGAAATAGGACGTGCTCTATTTCTTCCGACGAGTAGAAGGTTTCAGACAATCAAATTGTGGTATTTTAGTTGAATGGAGTTAGCTCCCTTCGTTCAAATTTTTTCCAATGCCATCAAGGCCGAAGGCTTTCCTCTTCATCGAAGATTAGCTGTTTATCCGAATTTACAGTGCTCTAGAAATGTGATGGCACACAAAACTAAACGATTACAGCAAGCTATATCATAGCAACAGAGTTACGTTATTTGTGAAGTTCTCGCGAGAAAGGCATCGCACTCGATCCTACACATGCAACTTTCGTTGATACGACGAGTCGACTTCCACGAGTTGATACCTACGAGTCGCATCGTGTAAACCAGTTCAGAACTTCAGACTGTATGTAAGCCTACTGTTAAAACGTTGTGATCGTCATACACTGCTGGTTTTTTATTTTATAATTTTATCACAATTTCTGGAATAGAAGTTATTGTCTTAGGTGGCGTGTTGGTGAAACTCATCTTGATGTTGTTCCGCATATGACGCAAGATAATACCTCTGTCATTTAAACCGATACGATACTAGAAATAACATGCATGTTGTAAGTAAGTGTTTTATCGTAAGACTTGCCCTATCGGGTGTATTTTCATATATATTGTATTGTGTTTGTAGTAAATGTGGAAAACAAACTCGTTCTGAATTGTTATACCGTCGCGGGTAATCTGCCTGATGCATAATGTCAAATTAAAAAGGAGAAAATAAACGAGCCGATATTTTGACCAAAATGAGTTTATCATTGTTCGAACTTTACAAACACCGTTTAATGCTAAAATTACTTGTAGAAAATTCAGTCAAAGATTTCGTAATTTACTCACTTAAACTCATTTGCCCAACTTATTTAATTTCCATTACAGTTCAAAATACAGGATTATGTTCATTAAAATTGTATACAATTGTAAGTTGATTGTCATAAACTTTTGAGACAGGTTTATTGTATTCAACGGTAAAACAAAAATTCATTTAAATTTTGTATATGTTCAGTGTCGGTTTTGCTGTAATTAATTAAGGTCCATACAAATTGAAAATGATTGTAATCTTCACGTTGTGTACAATGTTTATGTGCGGTTCACACGGTTGGTCTACGTCTTATATATTTTGGCTTGGTATATAATGTATTAAATTTAATATGTAAAATACTTAAAATGATACAAAATGCATCACCCTCTTGTATGTTGGCAATTTTTTTAGCGTTAAATACACGTTCTATTTGTTTACACGGTAGTACTGCAATGTTTTTTGTTATTTCTTTTTATAACACGTTTAAATTTCAGATATGCGAACATTCCGAATTAATTGTGGCGTTTGGTTAGATCACTTTTTGTTCAAAGTTAATTGCTTAACATGAAAATAAATTTTGTCGTAGTTAATATTGAGAACTTAAATATATGTCCCTTAATCGGATGTTAGTGACGACGACAACCCAACCCTATTTGTTGAGCAAGTTCACGGTTAATAAAATATAAACAATAAAGTAAGGACATTTATTGTATAAATGCAACAGATGTTTCTTTCATAGTTCACATGGAAAGTATAGTTTCGGGGACTTTTATTTCAAAAATTATTTTGAGTGGTGAAATCGACAAAAGCCACAATCTTTGGAGACCCAAGAACTTCCCAACGGCTAACACATGTATTGAGATCTTTCGCTTGATCTTATGCGTTTGTGAAAGGTTTATATACCTTGTGTGTCATAGACTATTTCCATTTAATCTGCTAATCGTACTGTTATTTACCGATTTTTTTGAATATTTTTTCAAATTATATATCACACTGTGCTAATTACAGGGTGATTTGGCTCTAATCTCACGATTTTGTGGATAAAGGCCAACAAAGTGGACAGTCAGTCAATGCACATAAGGTTAGATACCGCCATGAAAAATCGTTAAGGGAGGTAACCCAAGTTAGTCACGATTGACTCGTTACTGTGTTGTACAGAAAGTAAAAAAAAAAAATTTAAAACCAAAATTGAATCACCAAGCCACTGATGTAAGTAAGTATTTACTATTATATTATTACCCGTTGGTTCCAGACGAATCAACAAAAGCCCTCTAGAACCCAAACATATTTCGGGCAGTAGCAACAATTTATACCATGCGATTTTGTGTTGCTCTAAGGTCTAATATGACGATCGATATACAATTTTGGGGATTTTGACCCTTTGTTATACATTTCTGTGAGGGGTCACATGTGGGCCATTGGGTTATCAGAGAAGCGAAACCTCGGGAATTGTTTGAAAAATTAACATTTATTGAATATGTATGGAAAAACTTTTAAGCCAAAAAATTAACATTTTAATGCATTTAAAAGTCACATTGACTGAAAGTGAATACTACCCAAGCCCATCCACCCCCTAACACCCACACCTCATATATACCGGCATGCGTTGTCCCCACTCTCCAAATAACTATGACCAGAAACGATCATTTATTTATAGTATAGTGCTTCCAGCTGTCTTTATCGTTTACAATGATATGCGTAAATTTCTTTGAAGCTAAACGATTAAAACCTGCCCCCTTCCCTACATGCATGTGTCATACACCCCACTCGCAGTATGTCTAGAGTTGCTGCTTATACATGTAACTGCCGAATATATTTTGAGGTCCACGCATTCCCTAAACGTGATAGACTTTGACACAATTTCTCTTTTCAGTAAAGCAAAGTCGAATGCTGCACTTTTCACAATTTGTGTCCGTTTTTATTTGACATATGGCACAGCGGCGACGTTTATCAATTTTAACGGGCCAGTGAGCAAACTGGTCTTTTTGTGCATCTTTGCTTTGGAGAAGCCTAACTCTCTTTGGCTGAGGAGTTGGATTTGGACTTCCTGGTCTCTCCTGTGATGGTCTTCCACGTTTCATGACTGTGTTAACCTCTACCAGCCCATTTGCTATCCTGGCTTGGAATCTTCTGAGGATGAGTGGCTTGTCTAAGACAAGTAGAGTACAATCTCGACGGTAACAAAACCACGCGTTAAGTTCAGCCAATTGTATGAAATGCCAAAAACAGGTACATATACCACCTGCGTGACTTGAGTAGGAATTTGTAGCGTGCTACACAAGAATCTAACAAGTCAATTCCACCCATGTTGTACTCCTTTATAATCAATGGTCTTGCTACATCTTTGTGCTCTTTTGTGGTCTTGTCCCATCTTTTAGCAGTGTCAAGGGGGAGAGTACCCACACAGGTGGACATAAAAGTCACCATTTTGGTGTCAAGCCAACGGACACATATGATGTTTGATTCCTGCTCAACTTTGTAGTCCAATGCACCACGTCCACGTTTCGAAAGCTCTTTCTCAGTCTTCAAACTACAACCATGTAGCCGGTTTGCTCGTACGGTCCCGGTGTATTGTAACCCATGTCTTCAATTTGTTAATTAGCGCCACAGAAGTAAATAAATTGCCGGCAAACAATTTGTAGTTCTTTTGAGGCAGAAGTGTGTCGCTCAATTTGCTTACGACATCACCTGTGACACCAAGTGAACTTTTCTCTCTCTTATTTCCAGATTAACCTTGGTACACTTCAAAATCATGTAGCATTTCACTCTTGCTGCAGCGGCACCAAATCTTAAAGCCCCAGGGGTTAGGTTTACCTCGTAGATATTGCTTGATTCTACTAAATCGACCCTTAAATGGTACCATCAATTCATCAATTGACTGATTCTCCTCAGGGGTGACAAGAAGACATTGTGCTCGAAACATGTTAAAAAAAGGTCGAGTTTTCCACAGCTTGTCAGTTTTTTCCTCATCAGGAACCCGTTCATTGTCAACAAAGTGTATAGTCCTAAGAAGGAGCTGACATCTGTTCCTTCCCATTATATCTGCCACAGGACCATAGCGAGTATCTGTTTCAAAGTACACTCTTTCCCCAGACATTTGCACAATACCCATAGGTATCAGGAGGATGAAAGTCTTTCTTCATCTATCTGTATGCTTTTCCGGTCTGCTTCCCATTTCTAGAAGTCTGGAAGGTTGAAAGAGGCTGATCATCTTCATCACTAAAGGAATTATCACTAGAGTCCTGTTCATCTGGTTCGTCCTGGTTATGTGACATGACCGCAACATCATCATCATCATCACTTTCGCTGTCATCTCCGAAATCACTGTCATTTCCATTGTCGAGTATATCCAAGACGTCCTTGACAGATAGGTGTGCTTTACGAGTTTCTCTGGAAGCCATACTATGAAAAAAAGAGAGCTGTTTGACAAATATCATTACAAATAACTGGCTCAAAAAAGCTCGGAAAGTCCTCAAAACAAGCCTCAAATTATGGTTTATATTCATCAAAGTACATTGGCTGCATTCCATTCCCTCATAATTTGTAAAACATGTAACACTAACAAAATGGGGAAGCATATACTACATCCATTTAACCCCAATGGGCCATATTTGACCCCTGCTTAAAGGGCTCCATGCCCGGTGGGTCAAATATGACCCCATACAAACAACGCTATGAATTTT
>JAVFBZ010000012.1:0-10477 GCA_032466195.1 Katharina tunicata
GCTTATCTTTATGAAACTTGGTAGGCACATTAACCATTAACTGTAGTTGTGCCTTTTGCTATTACGGATTCACCAATTAATTTTTCTTATTTCTATGGATACAAAGTTGGACTTAATCACAAATCAGAAGTGAATTTTGTTTCCAGAGCAGATCTAAAAAACTATAAGGCCTTTATGAAATTTATATTCACCATCAACTGTATGTTCATTAAGGGCCTATATCGCACCCCACAAGGGTATAAAACTCTTGTTAACAATTGAATTAAGCCTGAAAGACACTTTCAAGTCTTCAAATTTGATTACATTCATAACAATGAACCTAGCGCATAGCTAGTTGATGGGCGATAATCCATCTACTTCTTTCAGCTTACACAAAGTTTAGAGACGTAATTTTTCAGCTCTATATATATATAAATGACTGACAAAATACATCATTTTTTTGGTAAAAAATACCAGAAATCTAATAGAAGAGAGAAATTCCTCCGGACTGGGGGTAGTCCATAAATTGAACCACTTTACAATAAAGCGGGTGGTTGGGTGGGAGCCTCCTTTGCCCTGGTGCTCTCTGTGCTAAGGGGCACATGATGCTGATTTGTTGTGGTGTCCTGTTTTGTTAATGTTATGTAAATGTTTTTTCCGGTCTTGTATGTTGCCAGCTTCATATATGATGGTTTCCTTCACCGATTGGGCTTTCACGCCCTCATATAAGTGAGATAACCTTGATTACCACTTAAAACCCCTATGGATCAATCCTGATACAAACATTTACTTGCACTGTGTATTGGGTGTTGCAGCAGCAGTTAGGATGAGGATTTAACTGACGGCCGGGACTGTCAATCAGTTTCTCAGCCCACACCTGCGGCCCTGGTTGATGTTCAGTGGTTGTTGAGACGCATCTCACAGTGTCAAATGTGTAAGAGGCAGATGTGACCGGAGTCTTGCAGTCGATATTGTTGGACCTTTACAGTTCCCAAAGGGCAAGATTTCAGAGAGAAGGGAAGCAATTCAACACACTTACACCTCCATTGGTTTGTTCACACTCAATGGGCACTATCTAGTTGTGTGAGACAAACTTAAACACATCAGTCAGCCAATCATTAAAAAAAAATAAAAAATTAATGAGTTGTAAAAAGTGTTGCATTGAAAAAATATAGCAACCAGCCTTAAATCTTACAGCCTGTGGCGACCAACCTTGCCTCTGTTCCACAGCCTGGACTCAATGTAGAAGAGAGGGTGGTTGTGTGGGAACCTCCTGGTGCTCTCTGAGCTAAAGGGCATCAGGAAGCTGATTTGTTGCCTTGTCCTGTTTTTGGTCCTGTAAGTGTATTGTCACATATTCTATGTTGTTAGCGTAATTTTTAATGATTTCCTTCATCGATTGGGCTGGATAAGTGAAATAACCTTAAGTACGGCGTAAAACCCTAATCAAACAAGTAGGATATGCATGTGGAAGGTATTCTGAATTCTGTACAGTTTTCTTCTTACGATAATGCTGGACAAAGGAATGTCACTGGAACTGTCCAGTTGATCTAACATTGGGTTAAAATTATTTAGTAAAATATATCGGCAAGAAAAATGACTTATTTATTTATTTTTTTAATTCACCATTTGACAGAACAGCTTGAATGTAAAAATACATAATAAAATTCTTATTTAACATAGATAAAATATTTAAAAATGTATTCAAGGTTATTTCTGTGGCTTGGTGGCAGTTTTGTATTCAACCAAACAATATTGTATTTGTGGTATTTCTTATGCTTTATTTGGTAAATCCTATTTAAATTTCTTTGGGCTGCTGTTTGCCCATTACTCTACCGGTACTATTACTAACCCCATTTATTAATTTGCATCCTTCAAATAACTATAGCAGTATTATGTAAAAGTAACAGAGTTTCTCTTCATTATCATGTTGCTTCAATGTTGCATTAAAATTAAAACAATTCTCTGTTTATTTTTTTGAAATTACATCATACATGCAAAAACTGAACTGTCATTAACTAAATCTCAATTGAAGTACAGTACCAGTATGTAACATATTTGTTGAAGTAATGTTTTATTGAAGTGTGTTACATTCCTTGATTCTTTTTGTGTAGATACATTTCCTGGGTCCATTAAACTCTATAGGTTACAATTTATTGCTCCATTGATGTTGGTTACATTTCCTGGGCCATTGAAGCAAAAAAACATCCATGGAAGTAGATTCAATTTCTTAGATCCAGGAAATGTAACCTACTTCCATGGATCCAGGAAATGCAACTTACTTCCATGGACCCAATAAATGTTTTTTTTTTGCTTCATACATTTATTGGATCCATTGAAGCAGGTTACATTTTTTGGGTCCATGGAAGTAGGTTACATTTATTGGATCCATTGAAGCAGGTTACATTTCTTGGGTCGATGAAAGCCGGTTACATTTCGTGGGTCCATGTAAGTAGGTTACATTTATTGGATCCATTGAAGCAGGTTACATTTTTTGGGTCCATGGAAGTAGGTTACATTTCTTGGGTCCATGGAAGTAGGTTACATTTCCTGGATCCTTGGAAGTAGGTTACATTTATTGGATCCATTGAAGTAGGTTGCATTTCCTGGATCCATGGAAGTCGGTTACACCTCTTGGGTCCATGTAAGTAGGTTACATTTCCTGGATCCATGGAAGCCGGTTACATCTCTTGGGTCCATGAAAGTAGGTTACATTTCTTGGGTCCATGAAAGTAGGTTGCATTTCCTGGATCCATGGTATTAGGTTACATTTCCTGGATCCATGGAAGTAGTTTACATTTCCTGGATCCATGGAAGTAGTTTACATTTCTTAGGTCCATGGAAGTAGTTTACATTTCCTGGATCCATGGAAGTAGGTGTAATCACAGTTCCTGATTCCATTAAAGTAGATTACATTTCCTGGTTCCATTGAAACTGTTTTCATTTGAATGCCTGGCTCCATTGGAGTAGGATTTTTCCCCTGTCGAGACCTATCAAATCTAGCGGAGTTCGCCAAATATCAGGTTGGGAATAAAAAAAAATATTTAACAAATTAATCAAATATACACATATGAGATGGGACAACGTTTTAATACATGTCACGAAAAACAAAAATTTCGATGTCGTTTAAAAAATTGAAAAATTCGACCCCGACGAGACTCGAACTCGCAATCTTCTGATTCGAAGTCAGACGCCTTATCCATTAGGCCACGAGGCCAACGAAATATAACGACGCTATTGGTGACCATATTTCAGAAGTAAGCCACACATCAAGATCTTTTGCGATAGGAGATAAATATTGGGACCGACCTTCAGTCAACCTTTTCATTTAGCAATCATTTGGCGCGAAAGGTGTCCAGTTTTATTTGATAATTTCGTCAGAGATTTCAAGATGCCGCGAGTTGACAACGACATCAAGTTGGACTTCAAAGACGTCCTGATTCGCCCGAAAAGAAGCACACTGAAAACAAGGGCAGATGTACGTATAAATTGCAATTTAAAAAAAAAAATCGTCGCCTTGGTTCACAGACGCTTGTCTTAGCGTGTAGTCGCCGATAACTCCGTACACTAGCCGTATGTATATATAAATCTTCTTATATATACATTAGACAGCTAAGTGTACGGAGTTTTGCGTTTGTCAAATGTCGACGAGAAATCTGTCAAAACTGCGGCCGTGGTAGGCTGGTAGCCGTATTAAACCGATCCGACGAATTACCCCCAATATACCCCCAAAACGTTACCGAAATACAAGATTAAGCTCACAATTTATCAGTACAAGTTTTTGCTGACATAATTTCTTACATATATTGATTTTACAACAAAAATGAGGTCGAACAAATTTGTGAAAACAACAACAACGCGTGTTGGCTGTACGCAAATAGAAACACGCAACTCACTATACACGCCTTACAGAGGCAAAGTACTGCTCTTAACAAAAATAAATTTCTACATTTCTACAGTGCAATCCGAATTGATAAATAATTTTTTCAAAGTGAGGAAACTCGTGTTTACTTGTGTCTATTGGTGTGTTAATTGAAATTTATTTAAATTTCCGTGAAGCCAACTACCAACGTAGGAATAAATATGCCCTGTTATGTTATGTTATCAAATATTTTAAGAGAGAAGCATGTACCCCAATAGACCTATACGTGTACCCCAATAGACCTCAGAATGTTGAAATTGAATTGCCCTGTTATGTTATGGACTTAAATATTTAAAGAGAGAAGCAAATGAAGTTATTATTATTATATATATATGGACTTCAGTCTGCAATAAAATCATTATTATTATTATTATTATTATTATTATTATTATATAAGTGAAATAACCTTGACTATGGCAAAAAAAAAAAATCAAACGTTAGGTAAAATGTGTTGTTTTATGATTATGTCGTTAATATGAAATAGCAAAAAACAATAATAAACATAGAAGTTTGAATAAAATTATATTGCTCACATGAAATGGTGTAAGTTATAACCCACTCAACGCTTCAAGTCTCATGGGTTATCATTTCCACCACTCACTCGAGCAATATTAATGGTATTATCAGGGTTCTTACTTCTATATGGGGTCTCACTGCGCCTGTCAGAAGGACTCTTATAAAAAAATCAAATGACCAGAATTTTCCAAAAATCAAATGATTTATTACTAAAATGTAGTTTCACAAAGAAATTGTCCTCATCCCTATTTGGAAATATCAGCCGTCACCTGAAAATCACTACAATCTTTCGCATGATAATGATCAACGCTCTGGTTCATTCTTAACCTTTCTTTTTTCTTAAAAAAATCAAATTAGGAAAATTTTCTGGATAGTACACTGATTATATAATCTAGGATTGTAGATGTGTCTTTAACATGGGGTGACTTCAACTAAATCAGGATAAAATTCAGTATTGCTTTGGGTGCACAAGTCTTAAAAAGTGAGCTATTTGAAAGCCAGTTTAAGAAAATAATTTGCCTGATGTTAAGAAAAGTGTTGTTTTTCAGTCTCGCAGATCTGGTGTAAGAGTAGAAGAAAGCACTGCAATGCATTCTGGGAGAAATGTGAGCAGCAATGGAATGATGGGATTGATTTTGTTTGGTTTTTGTTTGAACTTTAGTTAGATTTCCAGTATTTAGGAGTCAAAGTTTTTCTAAATTTCTTGTTGATCATAAAGACGTTTTAGTGGTCGTTACCTTCACACATTGGGCACTGTTGAGAGCATACATGTATGTTCATGCTGTTATACTTTCACTTAGCACTGGACGAACATTATCTTTCTAACAAAACTAAAACTTGAATTGGCGTCACATTATTTGGTTGCGTTTCTGTCATTGCATCTGTTGGAATATGTCGCCGTCATGTTAGTGGAATATCCTTGGGCAAGGCGTTAAACACCAATCAATCAATGACACATTGAACTACATGTAGCACCATAGTGTTAGCCAGAAATCAAAAACAGGGTGTCTCAAATCACTATTTTCAAAGAAACAGGGTGTCTCATTTGACATTTTTTCCTATCTTTCCCATGTTAAATTTGACTGAATTAGGGTGCCTCAAATGGATTCCAGGGTGTCTCAAAGACACAGAGACACCCCTCTGGCTAACACTATGTGTAGCACGCTGACATGAGATCCAAATAATGACATTAAAATGCACACAAACAAACAGAAAATCCCAACTGGATAAATTGCAAAATTTCTCATGACCGCAAAATGTAGGTCACCCATTTTTATCCAAAGTCCAATTCCTACATTGGCAGGGCACTCACTAAAGTGATTACACATGCTATTGTTGTGTTAAGGGTCGCTGTTGGAATACAGCTCATATGAGTGAAATACCCTTAAGCACGGCGTTAAACACCAATCACACATACGTAACATTTTCAACATTTCTCTCCAAGAAATGGGTTTTTAGCTCTATTTATGAATTGTATGCTCACAGTTAACCCATACATGCGATATTGAGGACTATCTTACACAAACATTTTAACTGCCAATGGTCTGACAGCAATATTGTAAACTGTTCTTTGTAAAGCTTTCGTCTGACCTGCAGAAGATTTCTGTAAACTTTGACCCCTGACCTGGCAGTGTATTAGTATGCCTAAGCATAACCCCAAGTTCATACATATAAGTATTTTGCATATATTCTAGCAGTCATCTTATAATGGCAAATGCATATTATCAGGAAGCTTGTATTTACCATTAATAAAAGATTTTAAAAATATAATTAAGCAAAACACATGTTTATGAACTAGGGGCTACCTTAAAGCCAAAAGCCTCAAATTTTCCCTGATTTTTTAACTGAAAGTTTTGCTTTTAAAAAGACCACATCTCCTTAGTTGTTTTCATCAATCCCATCTTTGCCTTCTCCATTGCTTCTCACCATGTGTGCCGTGCAGTGTGAATGCTTTCTTTTGAGTTTCAGGATTTTTCTACGTTTGGCAGGTTGTTTCACATACATACTCTACCAGCAAAAGTCCAGCATTACTCCAAATGAAGGAGTACCGTACCGTTCCTATGTTGACTGTAATGTAACCAAAAAATATATTTCTATTTATGACAGAAAATCGAAAACCAAAATAAAAAAATGTCAACTGAAAAAATATTCAATAAATACAAACTAAGGAAAACAAACTCTGACGCATAACTACTATTATTAACAACAACAGATGTGGAAGCCAATAAAGCAATCTAAATATAATATTGTTCTTCCGGAGTAAAAAATTTATAAAAATTGAAATGAGAATTTCATGATTATTTGCATGAAGCATTTAATATTTTCCTATAGAGATTCAGTCCAACTTGAGATGCTGTTCGTTTGAGGACCATTCATTGCCCTGGAGCTCTTTGAGCTATTATTATTAACAAACACGAGGAAGACCATTTGTTTTGGCCTCCTGTGTCTTTGTTTCCAATGACGTAGAACATGGTGTGCTTATCCAGCTGGCGCCTCTATGTGAGTGAAATGACCTCAAATATGGCTTAAAACTCCAATGAAAAAGGATTTGCCATCAGGAAGATGATTAGCCTCATTAAAAATAAACACCAAACTTTGATAAACAGATACCCTAATTCTTCAACCATTTCACCCCCTCTGAGTGTGTTAAGTCAAATAGGCAACATGAAATATTAGACCACTAGCAAATTTGAGAAAAGGTGTAATCCAATTATAAATAATAAATTTATTATTATTATTATAGCCTACTGTATAACTTATTAATTAGCCTCTGTGCCTGAGATTTAACAAGTTAGACTGACTGAAAGTCTTATTGTTGCAAACATCTCAGGGGGTGAAACGGTTGAAGAATTAGGGTAGTTTCTACCACTTGAGTTGAATTAAGCATTTGCCTATTCTATCAGTAAGATCACAAACGACATTCAAGGTGTGACTGTCCATAAGAAAGGATTTTCATCGAGTTCAGTTGTTTATACTAAAATAGGCTCCACCTTGAGAATATAGGAACACTAATGTTATGACAAGCCATTCTTCTTGTTGTCGTAGTACTGTTTCTGCAAGAAAGTACCCTTTCGACTGAATCATCTAAAGTTTACTGCCTACTGATTTCAAATTAAACAAAGAAAAAAAAGTCACAGGACAAAATCGTGAAGCATTACCGCCTTATCAAATATAAACTTACTGGCTGTAAACAGCACAGAGAGATAACTCTCTCTAGGTGAACAACAAGATGGCCAGTCAATACCATAGAGTCAAAGACTTGATGGCAGGAAGAATGATTTGATTTTCTATTTAGCTATTAGCTATAGATAAACATCTCCTTTTCAAGAAGCATATAGATGTCATCATGTCAAGACACTTAGAATAACATAAGATATTATGGATATTCATCTTCTGGTATATTTTTGGAGCAACTTTTCGGCCTAGATGTTAAGACCGTTTTCAAGCAATGATTTAAAATCTCAACTTAATATACTTTTTAAAATGTGAAAGAACAACGTTAATAATTAGCTTTGACTACTGATATTATGGCTACGTTAGACTGATATGCTAGTAACATTAGAATGACAATATGACATTGTTTACTTCTAAATTAAACACGTTCATGACAGGATAATTTAAAAGTAAACACTGTCATAACGTAATTCTGTGTGCAATTTCTCATACCCAAAGTGACATTGGCACAAAATCAGTATAAAGGATGGTTTAACATTGAATAAAGCTTGTTTATTATTTTTTGATGACTAATGATAAATTGATAATTTATGTCAATATTATAATGATGATAAATCTTAGTTTTGTAAGTTAATAACATTCTGATTTTGAATAAAGATATTATTTTTCATGATGAAAAGCTAAAGAACTGATCAAATTGTCAATTTATTACTTGTATTCTTTAAAAAATAAAAGAATAATTATATAATTCTTTGAAAGAAGGCCATAAAATAATTAGAACAGTAACAAACTTCAATTTAATTATTCAATGTTATCGAGTCCTGATAGACCTGGTTAATTCTCCGCTGATGAAATGTAGACAAAGTTACACTGCTGAATTATGGATACATACTACTTTGAGACAACTCCCTAAGGTCATTTAATTTCGGTCATTTTATGTCTCGATTTTTTCCAGGTAAATCTTCAGAGGTCATTTTTATTTCGGAACTCTGGCCAAGAGTATACAGGGATACCTGTCATGGCCGCCAACATGGACACTGTGGGGACATTCGAGATGGCCAGAGCCTTGGGAAAGGTATTTTCGTGTTTTGTGTTTCTTTTTTTGTCGTCACCAGAAAATCGTTTTCCATTTGTGTTGGTTAAACAAGAATTAGATATCTAGCAATAAAGGAAATTAAGAACTATTTTTACACAAATCCATGATAACAGAGATAAAAAAAAAGTCATGAATTGCTCATCGTTCCTTCGAAATATCGCAGTCGACATGTCGTCCACAAATAGTTAAGTCCGTTTTACTCCCCAGTTACTGAAGTATTGATCAATTCTAAATTCAAAACTGTATTATTTGATTTTATTTTGAAATTGAATGCAAAGTAACCGTTGGATAAGTGGGAGCAACCTGTGTCATGATGCTTTTGAGCTAAGGGATGTCAGGAAACTGATTTATTATTGTCTCATGTTTTTCCCCCTGTCATGTATTGTGGTGTCTTCTGCGTTGCCAGTGTGATTTTGGTAGTTTCCTTCACCGATTGTGCTGGCAGATAAGTGAAATAACCTTAAGTACAGCATAAAACCCCAATGAAACAAACAAATCTGTGTTGCCAGCAAGGTTTAATGTGGTTTCCTTTACTCGTTAGGCTTGCCCTCCCTCCTGTGAGTTAAATAACCCTTAGTCTGGTGCCAAACCCAATAACAAACAAGCAAAGTAACTGAAATAATTATTCTTTTAATCTTTTAAGGATGATAAGAATTTGATGTTCAGGTGTCTGTTGATGTTGATGTTGAAGTTTTGTCTCAGATTTGTTGTCTTTGTAAGGAATGTATTTTTGAGTCAAGTTGACCATTTGGTTTAGGGGTTTAACACTGATGTAGAGGTGCAAGAATGGGTGTTAGTTACCTACATGTATGACGTCATTTTGGTACCGAGTCAAAACACGAGACGGGTTATTGACAAGGTACCAAAATGACGGCAGAGAATTTTATGAATTTTGATTTAACTACCCCCTTCGCACAGCAGCGTTTGTGAAAGTTATTTTGGTATATCATTGACAACTGACGAGTTGTTGTGACTGGGGGAGAATGTTCAAAGACGTAAGAGAGGTTTTTGACCTAACCAATGAACAGCTGCCTGCGTTTTTCAGTATTTTTGTAAAGGGGACGTAACTCCAAGAGGGTTAGAATAGTATATAGGCTCTGTAAGTCTCGTTCTCTTCTGCTTTACTGCCGGTAACTTCCTCAATACTGTAGAGCTTTATTTTAATAAGTGGTCTTTCACAATGGTTTTTCCTTTTTCTTTTTATTCAGTTATATCATCAGGCAGGACACTTGTCATCTTTTTTACTCCCGTGTGATGTAATATTTAAATAAAAAAGTAACATGTACCCTGAAGTGGAAGGAATGTCGTGAAATCTGTCACATGACGTGACTTACATTTCCTATACCAAAGTATTATTAAAATATGCACCAATGTTTTTGTCTTCAGCACAACATCTTCACCTGTATCCACAAACACTACTCTTTAGACGCTTGGAGAGATTTTGCAGAAAAAAATAAAAATATTATTCAGGTAGGTACTGATTATTAGAACAGAAAGTGTTGTGTTGGGTTCCCTGTTGTTCTGACAGGTGGTTCGCTGCAGCCCCCTGTGCCCTGGTCCTCTTTAATCTAGGAGGTATCTGATCAGGAAGTCCTGTTTGGCGTCCAGTAAGCGGCGTCCTTGTCTTTTGCCAGTGACACTAAGGGTGATTTCTATTACCCGTTGACAGTCTTGTAGGTCAGTTACCTTAAGTACAGCGTAAAACCCTTATCCAAACAAGTCCGCACTGCGAGACATACCCCGTGGCCTGCAGCAAATACGAATCATGTGGCTGCAGGCTTTGAAGCATG
>JAVFBZ010000014.1:1344-18503 GCA_032466195.1 Katharina tunicata
CAATTGACAGATAGTAAGGCAAGTCTTCAATTGACAGATAGTGAGACAAGTCTTCAATTGACAGATAGTAAGACAAGTCTTCAATTGACAGATAGTGAGACAAGTCTTCAATTGACAGATAGTGCGACAAGTCTTCAATTGACAGATAGTGAGACAAGTCTTCAATTGACAAAAACAGTGAGGCATGTCGAAATACTGATTCCATTCAAACATGCTTTGAATTCCAGGTAAATGTTAAATTCGGGTAAAGTGTGTGTATATTTATAATTGACTCGTGTGTATATGCTATAATACTGCTTAAATAATGGACTTACGCTTAATGTCATTAATCGCTTTATGTAAGGTTAATACCATGCCTATCATGGAATGTGTAATAAACCTCGCTCACTATATAATCGTTGCATAATGTCATAAATAGGTTTCCCGACAGACACCACTTCACCCACGAGACGGTGGACAGTTTCCGGATCCTGTTTGCACATGCTCTTGATCAAATGTCGTCTGCTGGGAAGAGCGTATACGCCAATGGCCGCCACTTTTCTCACAAGCCATGGGTGGTGATTGGCTAACGTTTGGGCATAGACCTCCCACGCCACGTGAGACATGTGGTCTTCATCATTACACAGTTCCACGCGCCTCATGAACTCCAAAATGAATTCCAGGGCTCTGTGTAACCTCAACAGAGTTCTGGAACCGGAAGCGACATGGTGGGGTCTCATTTTCTTTTTAAGTGAAAGGCCGTTTTCTAATTCGTAATCCAGCATGCCGTGAACAGTTTTATAATGGCAGCCATAACTGGAATTTTGGTGAACTTCTATATCATTGACTTTCCCTTCCAGGTCTTTGCCGACATATCCAAATAATCTACCCGTCATACGAAAAAACCTGTTAACAAAATTACCATACCATAAACACTGCTTTACTAGGTTCAATATACAAGTAACAATATGATTTAGACCATAAACGAAGATTCATCTTAAATATGTTTTCTTTGTCAAACGATTCCACACAAGTTTTTGTTTGATTGGGGTTTACGTCGTATTCAAGGTTATTCCACTTATATGACGGCGTGCCAGCCCAATCGGTGAAGGAAACCAGCGTAAACAATGCTGACAACATGCAAGACAGGACGAAACATTTCCATAACATTAACAAAACAGGACACCACAACAAATCAGCATCCTGTGCCCCTTAGCCCATAGGGCACAAGAGGCTCCTACCCAACCACCCGCGATTCCACAAAGGCTTTAATTTTCTAAAAACAAAATGCATTTCGGTCGCAATAAGTGACCAGAATTTCGATGGAAAATAAATATGTATACAATTAAAATATTGGATCTAGAATTTATTAATTATTTTAGTTCAATTTATGTGAGACGGCAGTTTACGGTTGTGTCTATTGTCCTTTAATCTTGTGGGAAAATCTCTATGTTTTTCAGAACAGTTATTAGCATTTATTCTTCATTATATTCAGGTTTTAAATTAAGCAATTAATGGCTATGCTTTCTCGGTTGCAAATGTGACACGGTTAGTTGTCTTTCCAAATACACTTGGAAAATAATACGTTTTTGTCGAAATTGGCTGGACTTTAAAAGCAGTTTTATCGTGTATGCCAGTAAAATAAATACTCAAAATTCAAGAATCACAATTAATCGGTCGGTGAAGCGTTAAATATACCTGCAGAGTTCATGGTAGGCCAATAGGTACTGTGTGAGGTCAAGGACCCCATCCTCTCGATGGCATCTCTTCAACGCGGCAAGGACGATCTCAAGGTCAAAGTCGTGCTCGTCATTCTGATCAAATTCCGCCATTTGTCCTCATGGATGATTTTGGTTAAAACGTGATTCTATGCATATTTTTGTATGGAAAGGTGGCTATCTAAAATAAAATTCAACAAAAGTCTAAATCAAGTAAAAACAAATGATGTTTTTTGTATTTTGAATACTTAAAAATTAGATATAAAATGGACTTTGATCAAATTGTATACGTAAATGGCACAACTGTTCAGGACTTGGATTGTGCAAGAGTCTTGTGACAGAAATTGACAGGATCCAAAAAGAACATATATATATTCAAAAATTACAATGAACCAATTAATTAACACAGTTTGCCTAAGATTATATTCGTATACATATATAAACCAACAATTACAAACAACCAACTTGCCTGCTTAAATGAAATCTGCTAATCAAATGTCGAAAACAGGTAGATGTCCACAAATAAGCGAACAACTACTCCATCGATGTAAGCGGCCTGAGAATGTGTATGTTGAAAATATACAGCTGGAGAACTGTGCCTTTCTAAAACATTGTAATTCCCGCATCGTACAGGGCTATGCGGAGCACATATTTGAAACTTACCGTCTTATTCAATACTTATTATCAGTTTTTCTCCAATTCTTGGTATAGTTTTTATCAAAATATTGTATTTGAAGTAAATGTAAGTGTCTCTCGCTTTGCGGCAATAATTTCCAACACAATTTGAGGTATTGAGGGGGATTTTTTAATTTGGCCGCCGTCTTGCTACTCTAATGACAAAAATGAAAACAATACATTTTAAATGTTACCAATGTGTGAGGTGGGAATATTTGACGCAAAAATATCTCAGAGAGTTAAGAATTAAAAATCACTTAATTGGACAAGTTAAAAACAGTAGGTGCCAAAACTTAAAATTGCACATTTTCGCTCAGTACTGTTATATATCGTTATATATGAATTACGTAGCAGAATAATAACGATACAAAACTCTGCATTTAGAAACTATATTATATGACAAGATGTGTCGGCAACTAGACTGGGCATCACAGATTATGTTCTGAATGTAAATCAAATGGAAACTGTGGAATATATAGTATAGTTGACAATTTATGCTGTGAAATAGTTCCGGCCAACGTGGCGATGATCGTATACCACGTCCGAGATTATGCGAGCAATACATTCGATGACTTCTGAGTGCAGTCACAGCACTCAGTCACACTGACTATGATAACAATAATCCCATGACTGAAGATAACCTTCCGATCAACATACAATATCTCCATATCTTGCTATATCGACAAATGTCATTTTTGTCCAATCTTTAAAACAAAAAAATTCCTACAAACTAAAGAATTAAAAATGTCATTTTTTCATTAAAATGCACAATTAATCAGGGATATTAACGCAACAAATTACAATAATTGTTTTTTTAGATTATAGAATTTAATGTTTCCTTACCTTAAATCAGTGATGTAACCTCTTTTGGAACACACGAAGCTTGGTGATAGATTGCTCTGAAACCATCGAAAAGAAATCATCAATGGAATTGACTTGAGCTTCCAACATACAGCGAGAAGGACACCGTTAAGCTAGATTGAAAAGTAGTTTACATATAGTTTGTACTTTACAGTTCGATGGGTTTATAAGACCTGCACAGACACCGCTCAATTTATAACATGTCAGACTGACTATGACAAAAAATAATCACTTGACCGAAGATAACCTGCCGATCAACAGACAATATAGATCTTCATATCTTGATATATCAACATATGCTATGTTAATCGAATAAAACCAAAACAAAAATCATACAAAATAAAGTCACTAAAATACACGATAAATCAAGGATTTTGACTTTTATGATATCATTCTTCAATTCTAACCTTCAATCTCTGATGTAGGTCTAGAGTCTCTTTCGGAAAGGCACAAATCTTGGCGATAAATTTCTCTGAAAAAAAGAGTAAAAAGTACACGAATTAAATAAATTGAACTTCGACAATACAGCATGACTGTGTGTTCCGTTAAAGACCAGAACAGCGATTTTTTTTGGCCAGATTTCACTATTTTGAACATGTTATCTAGATTATTTACAAGCATAGAAGCAGTTCATATAGTTTCTACCTTTTCTGTCTAAACAAATGTAACGGGTTCAAAGGACACCTGTACTAACCCAAAGCGCAGTAGGCCCTTTATCACACGATGAAGATAATTTGATGACAAAAGTAAGCTTCTAATCATTTTACAACATATCCATATCTTATGGAAGCTCATTGCGGCCATCGAGTTCTCGACGTCGACAACACGAGATTTAATTTGAAGCTCGAGTTGTCGACGTCGAGAACTCGAGATTTTAACTGGAATCTCGAGTTGTCAGTGTCCTATCCTTGTGAAATCTACATATAAAATGTTGTTTTCATGGCTGTCACTCACATTTGCATGTGCGTAATGAACAAATATATAATACACCTTCTGATTTTGAGTTACAAACACCACACAAACATACAAATTCTTTGGTTGCATTATTATTTTTAAAAGAATTTTATTTGGTAACACATAATTTAAAACGCTTCATGAACAAGTATAAAAATAGTGGCAATTGATATATAGATATTTATACTGCAAAAGCCGAATTTTTTGAACGCACATTACAATTGTACAATAAATATATCAATTAGTTGACGCAAACGCCAAATTTAAGAACATACATTATTTTAGGCAAACATATTGAAGTTTTTAAAAAAAATCAGTTTTGTTCCTCCGGGGATTCTGTATCTTTTATAGCAGGTGCAAACGGTGAAATCGGAACATTATGCCACGCTTAAGAAACTAACAACTCTTTGATGTCTGGTGCGAGGAGCGTATTGTGAAAGCGGAACATTGTATCAAGCCTTAGAAACTAACAACTCCCAAAATAAAACAAAAACCTCGCTAGGTTAATTCAGATGACACGCAATTGTGAGTGGCAGCCATGATTGGCCCATGAAAGCTACATTTTATATGTAGATTTCACAAGGATAAGAAACTGAAACTAACAACTCGATATTGTAGTAAGAATCTCGAGTTGTAGACGGCGACAACGCGAGATTCTAGTTAAAATCTCGCGTTGTCGACGTCGACAGCTCCAGATTTTAACTGGAATCTCGAGATCCAAATTAAATCTCGTGTTGTCGAGTTGTGGACGTCGAGAACTCGATGGCCGCAATGAGCTTCCATAATATCTTGACATCTCTCAGTTTTGTTTATTGATTGTTTTTATTAATTTGTTTTGTTTCTACTTTTAAATGTTTCTGTTATGTCATCACGTTGAAACGCTTTTGTATAATATGTCCTATATATGTCCTATATATAATCATAACATAAATATTTATTGTACTTTTGGTTAAAAAAATTCATTTCAATGATGTATATATATTTTTGTATAAATGTAGAGAAAGAAAATTGTGCTTGCCTCCGCCGGGATTCGAACCCGGGTCTCTGGCTAGCAGCGCCAACGCTCTAACCGACTGAGCTACAGAGGCTCACGGTAGGACTAGCGAATTTTTATCCAGGTAAAGGCTGCGAATCTTTCTCTACGTAAGCACTGACACAGGGATACCGAAATGGTGTCTTTTTTATCTAGAAATTACCCATAAATTTGTTTTGTTGTTTTTGAGTTATTCTGATGATCTTTTCAATGATGTATATATATATATATACAAATATACCTTCATATTCAGAGAAAATGATATTATTTACAGTGAATCTACCAGATAAACATCAAGCGGCTCTTTCTACAGAATGCAACCATGCACAAAATCTCTGCATAACACACTGTGTATCCATAGAATCTCTGAATGTACCATTGTTGAAAAGAAAACATACAGGAAAGACGAAATTGTTTGTTTGTTTGTTTAATTTGATTGGAGTTTATCTTCGTGCTTAAGGTTATTTCAATTATATGACGGGCAAATAAAACCCCCTCCACGACAATGACATCATGATGAAACACAACAAGCCAACATGTCGCAGAACAGAATGCCACAACAAAATGGCTCCCTGAAGTACTGTCGGTAAGCTGTAATGTCGAATTTTAATTATGTCATTAAACGGCCATATAACTGATCGAGGATTAAGATCGAAACTTAACATATGTACATACACCCAGACTGTACTTTTTTTATTTTGTTCTTGTTCTTGTTGATGATGTAACACTAACTAAATGGACTATTTCTCTGTCAATAATGTTAGGATTGTTCTGAAAATTGGGCAATATATACCTGATAGTATACTACCCATGTCATAACGGAGCCGGGATTTTCAATTTTACCATGGTTTTCTTAAACAGCGAGTTTATAAATGCACACAGCACAAATGTCAAGGCTTTGCAGCATTTTTACAAATGCCAAGGTCTTGAGGCAGGTATTATTAACACAGGCCACGGGGTATGTCTCGCAGTGCGGTTTTGTTGGGCTAAACATTACCAACATATCTGACCCATATGCCAAAATGTTGTACTTTAACTAAACGGAAGTACAATAGACACCTCATTAATAGACATGCCATTATTTATATCTAAGTACTTATACACTAAAATGCTGTACTTCTGGTCAGTCCAGAAATAATTTTTATATTGACGAATGATGTAGAATTTTGAATAAAGATACTTACTGTTGCATATCATGTGTTAAAAAAGAAGACTTGGCTATATAAGCATGTCTCTAAAACCACTACCGTCTTAGGAGCCAGTACTACAGTTACAAGTGACATACAGGCAGGCATTTTGACATGCTTAATAAATATAGCAATATACAGCAATAGTCGTATGCCAGTCGTGATTTTACGATTTAGAAAACATATACCTGTGTTAGCAAAGCAACGCACTCAACTTTTAGTTGTCCAACTATGTACTTACATGTACTTGTGGGAAATGGTCAGGTAGATTAATACTGAATGTAAACCTCACTATCTGGTTAGCCTTGGTTAGGTAAGGTGTTATATATCACATCATGACATTGCACTTACAGTCACCTGCAGTGGTGTGTGAATAAGGCCCACAGGTATAACATTAAAGGAGTCAACGCCCAGTAAACATTTCACTGAGTACATGGCAATGCTTGACTGAATGCTGATCCAAGTACAGCTGACCTACATACTATAATGCAGGGTCACTCTGTATTTACTCTCCATATATGCTAGTAATGATTTCTCTAATAGTTAATTTAGACAGATTATAGTTCGCCGTTTCACTGAATGTCATTGTAAGCTTGTATTGTTTTGAAGCCCACAAAGAAAAGAAACTAATACTGAAGTTCAGTGCCGATTTAACCTATAATGTCATTTTTAGCTCCCCCTACAAATATATATATTGAGAATATATATATATATATTTTATGAATGCAGAGAAAATGTATGTGTATGTAAAAAAAAAAATGTTTGTGTGTGCTTGTTTTTGGTTTTTAATATTTTTAAAAACATCGCGAGAAGAAAAGCAAATACTGTTTTTTACACAAATAAAACCACGTGAAATAAAGATTCGTAAGTTGGAATTTAGTTGATTTTGTTGGACACAGGATATAGCACTTAATAAATTAGTTATGATATAGTCCTAACATTAATAGTTATAAAAAAAGTGTGAAAAAAAAAAATATATATATATATACTCTACATTTATACAAAAATATATATACGAGGAGGCAGGGGGAATATGTAGATCTTGAAATAAAATCCACAACAAATCAAGGAAAACAATTTAGCAGAGCGTGATTTTGATCCACGGACCCCTGGGTTATGGGCCCAGCACGCTTCCACTGCGCCGCTCTGCTTCGAAATAGCGCGTGCGCAAATGAGCATAATATACCTGTCCTCGTAGAAAATTCCAAATCTTCGCACAAAACCTTCGCTTTTTTTATTAATAAAACAGGACATTAGAAATATATTTGTATGTTGCAGTTCACTGATTTTTTGCAAACACAGAAAAAACTACATAGGCCTACATAGTTTATGAGTTATGCCTTTAAGTAAAATAAAATTCTCCTTGTATCTAGGCGCAGGAGTTCATCCAGCATCACAGTTGACTTTAAAGCTTCGACCATACACTCCTCAAACTCTCATAAACACTAAGGTGTAACTTTTTCGCACGATACTTCCTGGAATGAGCATGTAGAAAATATGGTAACAAATGCTTCAAAGAGATCCTCAATGTTCTCTTGGATAAAATATAGATTGGACAGGAAAAGCCTTGAAATTAATATAAATCTTTTGTAAGACATACCCTCGAATATGCCGACGTGGTTTGGTACAACTTAAAAGAAGAACACATTTACAGATTAGAGCAAATTCAAAAAGAGTGCTTGAGAACAATTACTGGTCTTACCGGGAGTGTTTCGTCTCCATTATTATATAAGGAATCTGGTTTTCAAACGTTAAAGCTTCGACGCAAAGTACACAGACTTAAGTTTTTCCATAAAATATTTTACGACAACCCACCAAATAGCCTTTTTTATCGACTGCCGCAATTAACGTCTGAAAGAAATCCATATCCTCAAAGAAGCAATTTAAATTTCACTCCATTCTTTTGCAAAACAAAATATTTTCGAAAAACATTTTTTCCAACAAGTACAAATGAATGGAACAATTTGCCCATACATCTTAAAAGCCTAACGGATAACGAAATTTTCGGTAAAAAAAATAATAACTTTCTTCAAGATTAGCAATCCTTTGCCTTGGTATTATGTTGGAAGCAGAACTGAAAATATAATTCTTTGCCGCATAAGAAATGGATGCAGTTCACTCAATGACGATCTCCTAAGCCATTTTGTTGACGACGAACGCTAAGTGCGCCTGTGGACGAACTAACGAGACAGATGACCATTACTTGTTACACTGCCCACTCTATAATGACCAAATGCAACGTATGCTTGATGACATTTCTGCGCCTGGATACACTAGAACGGTATCTTCAGTTCTCTAAAACAATATACGGGGATTCCTCATTAAAAGTGCAGCTAAATAATACCATAGCCTGCTTATGTTGCACCTTCATTAAAGCAACCGATCGATTTGCCTGACCTGCAAAATTATCTGATAAATACTATCTTAAATTAAAACTATGTAAACACATGTAATACTCTTTATAATTCCAGCAATTAAGTCTACAGATGCAAAAACTCAGTAATGATAAAATCAAATCCCCAGCCAGCTTATTTGTACATAGTATATGTTCGTATGATCCAGTTTTGAACCTATGTTACCTGCACCCTTGTCTAAACTTGCACTGCACCAAAATATATGTACCATGCGAATTATTTATTGTGGGAAGCATTTTAAGCTCTGCTTACCACTCCCATTGGAATAAAGCTTAAACAAAATATAAAAAATGTAAAAAAAATATATATAAACGGGTATTGTATTTTTGTTTTATTAGTATTTATTTATTTATTTATTTGATCTAATTAGGAAAATATGAAATTCCTTCAATAAATAAAAAAAAGGACTTGCAGCACAATATTTACAAATAAAATTAGTATTAGCAGAGCGTGGTTTCGATCCACGGACCTCTGGGTTATGGGCCCAGCACGCTTCCACTGCGCCACTCTGCTTACGCAATAGCGCGTGCGCAAATGAGCATAATATACCTGTCCTCGTAGAAAATTCCAAATCTTCGCACAAAACCTTCGCTTTTTTTATTAATAAAACAGGACATTAGAAATATATTTGTATGTTGCAGTTCACTGATTTTTTGCAAACACAGAAAAAACTACATAGGCCTACATAGTTTATGAGTTATGCCTTTAAGTAAAATAAAATTCTCCTTGTATCTAGGCGCAGGAATCCATCCAGCATCACAGTTGACTTTTAAGCTTCGACCATACACTCCTCAAACTCTCATAAACACTTAGGTGTAACTTTTTCGCATGATGCTTCCTGGAATGAGCATGTAGAAAATATGGTAACAAATGCTTCAAAGAGATCCTCAATGTTCTCTGGGATAAAATATAGATTTTAAATATGGACAGGAAAAGCCTTGAAATTATGTATAAATCTTTTGTAAGACATACCCTCGAATATGCCGACGTGGTTTGGTCAAACTTAAAAGAAGAACAAATTTACAGATAAGAGCAAATTCAAAAAGAGTGCTTGAGAACAATTACTGGTCTTACCGGGAGTGTTTCGTCTCAATTATTATATAAGGAATCTGGTTTTCAAACGTTAAAGCTTCGACGCAAAGTACACAGACTTAAGTTTTTCCATAAAATATTTTACGACAACCCACCAAATAGCCTTTTTTATCGACTGCCGCAATTAACGTCTGAAAGAAATCCATATCCTCAAAGAAGCAATTTAAATTTCACTCCATTCTTTTGAAAAACAGAATATTTTCGAAAAACATTTTTTCCAACAAGTATAAATGAATGGAACAATTCGCCCATACATCTTAAAAGCCTAACGGATAACGAAATTTTCGGTAAAAAATTAATAACTTTCTTCGAGATAAGCAATCCTTTGCCTTGGTATTATGTTGGGAACAGAACTGAAAATCGTGGTTTCGATCCACGCACCTCTGGGTTATGGGCCCAGCACGCTTCCACTGCGCCACTCTGCTTATACGTTTGATGGCGCAAATGGGCTGGATATACATGTCCTCGTAGAAAATTCCAAACAAAAACTTATTTTTTCACATTTATAAAACAGGATATAAAGTTAAAACTTCCTCATATAAGTTTTTTGTAATATTTTGTATTTGTATTTTTAAAAATATATTTTTAAAACATTGCGAGAAGAACATTGCAAAAGCAGTAAAAATCATGATAGACCTACATAAATCATTTATAAGTTACATGTAGGCCTATAAATAAAAGTACCGGAATTGTATTTATTTATTTTTTCAAATTTGATCAGGCAGAGGGAGATAGTATTTCCTTAAATAAATAAAACATAAAGAATTAAAAAAAAAAAAAAAAAAAAAAAGTTTAGCAGAGCGTGGTTTCGATCCACGGACCTCTGGGTTATGGGCCCAGCACGCTTCCACTGCGCCACTCTGCTTACGAGTCGGCAAGTCCGCAAATAAGCTTAACATACCTGTCCGCTTAGAAAATTTCGAATCTCTTAAAAATTCTTTGGCTATATAAGCATGTCTCTAAAACCACTACCGCCAAATCAATATAAACTACCGCCTTAGGAACCAGTACAATGTTACATGTGACATACAGTCAGGCATTTTGACATGCTTAATATATATAGCAATATACAGCAATAGGTCAGTGTGCCAGTCGTGATTTTACGGTTTAGAAAACATGTACCTGTGTTAGCAAAGCAACGCACTCAACCTTTAGTTGTCCAACTGTGTACTTACATGTACTTGTGGGAAATGGTCAGGTAGATTAATACTGAATGTAACTCAATATCTGGTAAGCCTTGGTTAGGTAAGGTAATATATATCACATCATGGCATTGTACTTACAGTCATCTGCAGCGAAGTGTGAATAAGGGCCACAGGTATAATATTAAAGGACCGCTGAGTCAACGCCTGGTAAACATTTCACTGAGTACATGGCAATGCTTGACTGAATGCTGAACCAAGTACAGCGGACCTACATACTATAATGCAGGGTCACTCGGTATTTACTCTCCATACATGCTAGTAATGATTTCTCTAATAGTTTATATAGAAAGACCAAAGGTCGCCGTTTCACTGTATATTGTTGTAAGCTTGTATTGTTTTGAAGTCCACAAAGATAAGAAAACTAATACTGAAGTTCAGTGCCGATTTAACCAATGTCATTTTTAGCTCTAAAGCATCCCCCTACAAATATATATATTGAGAATATATATATATATTTTTTAGCTAAAGACCCGAGTTCGAATCCCGATAGAGGCAAGCAAATTTTACTTTCTCTACATTTATACAAAAATATATATTTTTTATGAATGCAGAGAAAATGTATGTGTATGTGATTTTTTTTTTTTTTTTTTTTTTGTGTGCTTGTTTTTGGTTTTTAATATTTAAAAAAAAAACGAGAAGAAAGGCAAATACTGTTGTTGTTTTTTTTACACAAATAAAACCACATGAAATAAAGATTCGTATGTGGGAATTTAGTTGATTTTGTTGGACACAGGATATAGCATCACAGACTTAATAAATTAGTTATAATATAGTCCTATCAATAATAGTTATAAAAAAAAGTGTGAAAAATATATATATATATACGAGGAGGCAGGGGGAATATGTAGATCTTGAAATAAATTAGGCAAAAAAAATCCGCGATAAATTAAGGAAAACAATTTAGCAGAGCGTGGTTTCGATCCACGGACCTCTGGGTTATGGGCCCAGCACGCTTCCACTGCGCCACTCTGCTTACGATTCAGTGCATTCGAAAATAAACTTAATATACCTGTCCGCTTAGAAAATTCCAAATCTCCAAAACTTCTTTTATTCTTTTTCAATATCACGTTTCATTCCATCTATATAATTATATACATTGATCTACTTCGCTCCATTATTTGAAATTGCAAGTAATGTAAAATGCGAACGTAAGGCCTCATTACTAATACACCACAAATCGCCAAGCCCTATCGGTCTATCTTCGTATTCTTCTAAACCGATAGGCCTACTTCAGTGTAAATTGAAAACTTTCTATTTGATGGCCTGTAGGCTTTCATAATGCGTGAACTGAAGCGCACATATAGAAATAAGACTGTGTGAAAATGCAAAGGAAATACGATAAACTAAAAGAAACTCAGACAAAAACAAGACCGTTGTTAGGAACTCACCTCTTGCAGGGTTGTCTCCCCCTTATTGCTTTGCTGCCGTGTCTTGTTTGGCTGGACACAGCTGTTGGGCTCAACTCTTTCATCCGTTTCAGACGTATGGTCGACCAGTGACCACTCAAACACTCGATAACACGATCCACACGTTGACCACATAGCTACAATGATGAAAGGCGATTTAAAACACACACAATTGCCAATTTGGTTGTAAAGCAACATATTTTATTTAAATGAACGCCTTATATGCTATATACATTATAGGCCATCAGGCCTATATATAGCCAGCTGGGTAGGCCCAATAGTTATACATCGGCCTACACATGTAGCCGCCAAGGGCTAACAATGTTCAATTGATTGATGGATTACTTGGATTTTTATGCCATGCTCAAGGGTATTTATCCAATATGACGGTTATGTTTACCAAAATTATAGTTATATAAAGCAACAGCTAGTAACACAACCAAACTATAGGTCTATATGAAGTCACAAGTCTATAAGAGGTGGACAGATAATATTCGTCCAGTGCTTAATACACGTTTTTGCAAATAACAAATACGCGAAAAAAACCTAGCAGAGCGTGGTGTCGATCCACGGACCTCTGGGTTATGGGCCCAGCACGCTTCCACTGCGCCACTCTGCTTGTACAACATAAACGGGCACATTATATTCATATATGCGCCAGTCTAAAACAATTACTTATCACTTATCACGACATCTTCATAAATATTTTCATCGACCTCGTTCCATACCATAAATGTTCATAAACTGATAACGTTACAATACATACCACATTGCCTGAACTTATGTAATTCTTTAAAACTGTTATACAAGCTTAAATATGAAAAATTGTTACCAGGTGGCCTGTAGATTTAAAATAATGTACGAGCTGAAGCAAGAATAGTAAAAAGACTGCGAAAAAAGGCAAGTAAGCTGAAAAACTACGACAAAAACAAAGACTGTGGTCTAGGATGAACTGACATGAAGCAGGGCCGTCTCCCCTGAATTGCTTGCCGAGGTCCCCGCATGCGGGCAAAGCTGATGAAATTACCCATGGCGGAGAATTTGATCAAAAAATCTCTTGATTTATTTATATATATATATGCAATACTTTATACAAAAATATATACAATACTTTCTTTAACTATTATAATTTTGTTATCATCCAAGACACATGGGTTCAAACAATTTTTTGTTGTTGTTGTGCTATAGATCATGAACAAACATTTATAACATGAAAAGTTCTGGCAGTGGTACCTTAATTTTCGCTTCAAAAAATACATCGTGACAGGTTAAAAGCAAGGTCTCGCGCTGTAAATTGTAAGAAATGGTTCGATGTAGAATATGAAGCAATTAGTGAACTTGGTCAAATTGTATTTATATATGGTTGAGGTAGTAGACTTATAACGATACAGATCCCTGTATCTCGGTCAAATTGTAGGCTTTTGAGAAATGTGTTATAGAGCAGAGCCTATATTTCGGGCGCACTGCTGAACTTGATATTAATATAATTATGAGTCTGCAGACCATGAAATCATACACTGGAACAATCCGGCCTGTTACTATATATGTGGTTCATAAAATTGAATTATGTATTTAATCCGTTTTTTAAATATATATTATGTATGTTTTTTTTTTAAAACTATAATGGCCCATGCCTATATACAAGATAGATGATGCAGGTGAGTATAGGGGACTGACCTTTGTTTCTGGGGTATATTTGCTGACACCGTTTTCAAGTTTTCATCATTGCTAGGAAACGATCTTAGCAATCTTAGCAGAAGTTGTTATCCATAATATCCTATGTTAATCAAGATCAATTTATACCTCAGAAACAAGTCTCGGCTTCTATGTATACCTCTAAAAGAATATAGATCTAGTGTTCACGAAAAACATTCAGAAGAAATAGAACAAGTCGAATGATGGATTTAACATATATTTTTATTTGATACAAATTATTGATAACTTAGTAACATGGAGATTATAACTGCCATTATTTATACTTTTCGTGTAAAAATAAGCGATTTATGATAAACAAAAATCATCAAAATGTGTAATGAAATTGGCAGTAATCATATATTAGGGCCATTTATATTTACTCTTAACGAAAAAGTATTGCCTCGTTTACGTTATACACATCGAAGTGTTACAAGAGAAAAATACTAAGGGTTGCATATAAATAAAACTAAGCGACACAATAAATTAAAGAAAAATACATAGTCATTAACTATAATCCTAGATTAGCTTTCTTTCCTCCCAGATGTCTCGCAAGCGTAATAGACTAAAAAAATAACTCCCGGTGGCGAGTGTACTAATGAAAACTATTAAAATATTCCATTAAGTATAAATTAAATGTAATATATTGGGTAAAACAAATAATTAATACCTTTGGCCGTTTTACATTAACAATCTGTTGATTTATAAATAAAAAATGCAATAAAAAGCATTTAGTGTAGCCTATATATGTGCGTTCTTAAGGGATTAAAAGAAAAATAAGTTTCAAAACAGTTAGCAGAGCATGGTTTCGATCAACGTACCTAGCATGCTTCCATGCACTGCACCACTCTGCTTGTGGAATCGCAATACACTTTATCTTCATATATTTGCCCAACTGGAAACATTGAAAAACTTCTTGACGTAAAATGTTTGTTCATTTTCTATAAATCTGTTTTCATATCATTTACAGATATATTTTCATCTATAGTTTCTTGCATAACGTAAAATTATAAAATTAAAACCCCATTGCCCGAACTCCGTATGCTTTAAAGTAGCATACGCACTCAAAATTTCCGAATTACAAGTACAAGTTAGAGGCTTTCCAATAATTCCGACATCAAATTTGTAGGTCGAAGGAGAGTTTTTTAATAACTAAAAAACTAAAAACTGAATTTTCTGTCAGAATTTTTAATTGGAAATGTGTCAGTCTGCTGTCACAGCTCAGACACACTTCGATGTACCGACGTCACTCCTAGTCAACCGTGTTAGCCACACCCCCTTACAAGGTTCAAAATGTTGGCCCGTTACAAACAAGGTCATTCACCGAGGCTGGATCAAAGTCATTCTGAGCAAATATGGCCAGCCCTCCGTACGTTAAATTCAAATAACTTCTATATTTATCCTGGTCCGTACAAGCTTTGTACCCAATGAATAATTTTTATTTTAACGTGCCTGTTTTAATTTTTGAACAAACATCAAATCTTGTAAAAATCGAGGCAAACGGAATGAGTTGAAAAATCAAATTTGTAGGTGCGTATGTGGCTTTAAAGCTGATGTACAGGCGTATACATAGAAACTTGTTGTCTGCTGACCTGCAGATTCGTTTAAAGTGCATGAACTGAAGCACGCAGAGGAAGAAGACTTATAGACTTAAAAGACAAGTAAGCTTAAAATTAAAACAAAAAGAAAGACCGTGTCTTTAATGAACTCGCCACAAATTTTTTTTAAACAATATGTTTACGGTACATTAACGGTTTGAATGTTGTATTTATCCAAGACACAAGAGTTCCAAAATATTGTGAATTTGTTTGGTATAGCTGAAACCTAAACATTGACAATAGGAAAGTTCTGGCAGTGATAGGCACCTTAATATTACCTTCAGCAAATATATATTGACAGCTTAAAAGCAAGGTCTCGCAATGGGCATTGTTCTGGGCTTTGGAGTTCTTTCTTAACTGGATTGGAACTCCCGTACGGATAACTTCAAAGAATTCGGATGGAATATATGATGCTACAGCCACGATTAATTGAAGACAAATACGAAATTAACATCAACCTGTTGCTATATGAATCATTAAATCTAATCGTATAGATGATCTTGAATTACATGCATAATAGACAGTTAAAACAACTTCCAGAGGCCAATCTGCTAATCACGTCAAACAAAATATTTAACTGGCTATAAACAACTTTTATATATTTGAGAAACCGTGATTTAGCATGATTTACATGGTAGTTATTGAAGCATCATCATTTACAAGTTCTTTAGTTTAAATAACTTAATTTGCCTCGTTTTGAAAGGACATTTCTGCTGACAATTATTATTTATTATCGATTTAGTTGGTTGGTGTTTAACGGCGAACGCAGGGTCATTTAACTTATGCGACGATCTTGTGCTGCTTGTGTATGGTGGTAAACCGCGACGGAAACTAATCGATCCCGCCACCGCGGGAACCTAATGTCAATAGCGCTATTCAAACCTATACCGGATACAGTCACGGAGACTTATAACCGTGCATCAGTTTTTTAAGTCTGTATCGAGTGATAAATTTCAATACAATGACTCTTTATTTCTTATTATCGGATATGAAACAAACAAGTTTAAGTGATATATCATCATTCAGAATCATACATAAATGAAGCCACCACAAATTGCATTTTAAACATATTAAGTCGTGCTTAAAGCTTGTATATGAATGAATGTATATATTTGACAACAAATATAATCCTATTGTAAAGCTACCATTTTATGACCGCCAAACTCAGTACCACTGGGTTCCATAATCTCGCGTAAATTGGGCAAAATATATTTTTTCTAAGCAAGTATTTCACTGTTAGTAAATTAAAAACGTAAAAAATTATAAGAGCGGGATAAAGTGCAATGTAGTGAAAGTATTAAGTATTTTAATTCATATTTATTTATTTATTTATTTATTTATTTAT
>JAVFBZ010000015.1:0-92532 GCA_032466195.1 Katharina tunicata
TGTTCGTTACGAACATGTCGACTGCGTCCAGTTGTCCTCAGTTTCAGTGGATTGCACGTCGACATGTTCTTAGCTTATGTGCTAAAGGGAATCAGGAAGCCATTCAGTCCTGGTGTCCTGTGTTATGTCATGTTGTAGCTTGTTGTCAGTGATGTTGATGATGGTTTTCATAACCCATTGGGCTGGCAGTAACAATGCAATGCCATTAACTATGGAGTCAAACTCTAATCAAAGAAACTACAACCAGCTATTTATCTTGATTTTAACTAACAAACAGGTACTTGTAAATGACACCTTTTCACTACCTAACCTGTTACCATAATAGTGTCTACATGGAGTTAATTAGAAACAGCTCTATAATAGATTACTTTATTTATGGAAATAGGTTTGTGTTTTACCTTTGGGGTGAATTATAACTATATAACACCCAGCTACATGTAACAACACTAGCTTGATTACCATTATTAGATATCTTCATCATATGGAGAATCTATTTGCTTTCAGACAGTAAGTACAGGTAGTGATAAATAACACCTGCCGTTCGTAAAGAAATAAAAAAAACCTGTCTCTTTTCATATTGATCCATACATGATTCACTCAACCTGTTTACACTATACTAAGTCTCTAATTATCTTGACTAAAAAATAATTCCAGGCTTTATTGTTAATAAACAACATTAAGTGTGTGACCTAGACATGGGTATACTATTGTTGGAAAATAATTAAATTTGGTGCAGATGTCTTTTATGTAAAAAAAAGTTCTTCATTTTATTTCTGTTTACCGTTGTACTCAAGGGTATTTCACTTGTACATGTATGTCGACTGGGGAAAACTGCGGGAAAAAAATCATAAAAGCTGAAAATTGCAACTTTTTGGGAAATTTATTGCATATATATATGTGGTAAATAAGGCAGGTAAATAATCCCTGGCTAAGCTGCCGAAGGATGTATGCAGTTCTACATCACTGGGTTTATCAATTAGTTTGAACTGGAAGTAGAGTAAAGCTGTAAATGGAAATAAGATGGATTTGTTTACCTCCACATGTTGGTGTCCAATATCCCATGAATATATATTAAGGTAAAAATATTGATCCAGCAATTATATTAATCCTTTGCAACAGGCTTCGTTAACAGTGTATCGTATATGTCTTGAAGATTTTGTTGATGCTCTAGCTAGAGTATTGGCCATGGCCGTACTGCATATACGTACTGTTTACATGATTTAAGGTAGTCCTTTATTGCCATCTGTGGTGCACGCAAACACTTTGTTGGATTATTGTTTCAATTTTACTGAACCAGCAAATGTAACAGAAATAACCTTGAGTATTGCTCATAAGTGTGATAAGATAAGTCAGGGTTGGCTGCAGGCTTCCTTTTGCCCTTATGCCTCCATTAGCCAAGGAACAGCGGGAATCAGATTTATTAGTAGTGTTTATCATTTTTTTTTAAATGTTTTAGATATGTCTATGTTAATATTGTGTCTTGTCCTTCTTTGCGTTGAGAAGGGGATTTTCCCGCTCCCCTTTAGCCGTAAAAGAACTTAAGGATGCTGTCAACCCTAGTAAACACACATTTTAAAAAGGGACTCAAACAGTTTATTTCTTATGAAAATTATTGTTCATTTGTTTTTGTATTATAGAAACAGGTGTTCCATTTTCATTCTTGTAATGAGAAAGAATACTGCACTTGGAACAAATACCAGTATCAGAATGCAGGACAAACAAATTCTCCATATTCATTCTGGTAATGAAAAAGAACAAATACCAGTATACTATATCAGAACGCAGGACAAACAAATGCTCCATATTCATTCTGGTAATGAAAAAGAACAAATACCAGTATACTATATCAGAATGCAGGACAAACAAATGCTCCATATTCATTCTGGTAATGAAAAAGAACAAATACCAGTATACTATATCAGAATGCAGGACAAACAAATGCTCCATATTCATTCTGGTTATGAAAAAGAATACCACAATGTAGAACAAATACCAGTATACTATATCAGAATCCAGGACAAACAAAAAACTTGATGGATTGATATCAATCTTTCGAAATAACAAATAGTTTCGAATTATTCATGGTCTCTCTGGGATCAAATATATCAGATCACTGAGTGCAATATAAAAAAACCTTCCTGGATACATAATTGAACAACTGATAATATATTAGAACGGCTGTCTACAATTTGTCAGATATGACGGAGAGAACAAGAACAGGAAAAAGATGTGGCACTCTGATAGTGTTACATCTATATTTGTGCCAGACGGTAATATTATATATTACGACAGTCATATTCCATGGATGGTTAACATGGTGGCTACAGGTTGTCTACTGTGAAATATTAATGTCAGCAAAATCTTGAAACATTTGACACAGATCTTTGACAGTTTATATAAAAGTGATCTAGAATTCCATGTTCTACGGAAAGCAAGATTGATAATCATGACATATAGTTGTTCGAATGTCTTGTTTGCAAGAGAAGTCTTGGGATCTAAGGTCAGATAGTTAGTAGTTTCTTCTCGTTTTGGTTGGTTGTAGAATCAGTGGCCTTTTCTATCCATTTAAATGATTCACACCATTATTAGATACTTCACGTTTTTGATTACTGAAAAAACTTATTAGAAATGTGTGCAAAGACTGTGTTTTGGTGACCAACAGAGAAGTCACAGTTTTCTGGGGACAGTCTCTGCTTTTGTTGTATTGTGCCCTGGTCCTCCAAAATGCCCAATTTTTATCTTCCAGAATTTGACCATTTAAATTCTGTTGTTTTGTCAAAATTGGCTCTTCAGAACCTAAGATTGATAGCTATACACTTGGCACATGGTGAGACACCATTTGCTAAGTCTATGGTTTACTGTTTCAGACAATCAATGCCAATATCTGTAATGATCACAAAGTGAGGGAGATTCTTGTGCCCTGGTTCTCTATGAGCAATGGGCGTCATCAGGCTGATATGTTGTCGCTTCCTGTTCTGTGTACTGCCTTTGTCCCGTTGACATTTTGTCTGTTGCCAAGGTTGTTTCTTTCTTCTGCAAAATATCCTTAAGTACAGTGTAAAACCCTGATCAAACACGCAAATGATCACAAAGTAATACAAAGACATGAAACACAGATTGTCCACATTGTTTCTTTTTATTTCAAAGATTATCATATGGATAGTTTAATGATATTTGACAAGAATGACCTATTAGGGTGTCTGTACTTGCACGTCATAAAAAAGGCACAGCACTACATTTGTGAAATCATGCTGTCGGCCATGAAAAAATTAGCAAATAAAAAATAGAAAAGTCTTTTAATTAAGTCTTCTTTGCTATGAAATATAGTAATCTATGATATATCTTTATTTATTTATTTATTTATTTATACCAAAGATTTATGTAATATATTGTTTATTTTTTATGGATTATATTAGCCAGTTGTCTAAGGATGTTATATTTTTCACCAGAAACTGTTTTTTATAAGAGCTACAGATGGGTTTTATGTCATGGTTTACTTTGATGGATTCATTGTTTTGATGAGATATCATGTATGATACCATTACAAGGTTCCACCTGGTTTTCTTCAATCTTACATTGTAACCTTGTTGAATGTCATGTGTGACATCTCAAAGCCTGTTTAATATGACCTGTCTTGACATTTATGGAGAGTCTAAAATCCCCATCTTAATTAAAGAATAAAGTCATGTCTGTTGCTGTTTTCTTGGAAACAATGCAGCGATGCTAAGTGAAGACCCAATTCCTTTGTTTTCTGAGACAATAGAAAGTGGATGGATTTCATTTCCTAATTAAGCTCCTGAAGGATTTTTAGCTTGTAATAATTTGTCATATTTCAGCCGAGTTATAAGCGGATTTGGGAATATTAATTTTGAGTGAAAAATCAAGTGAATCTTATTGTGTTGTCTGATGAAAAATGGCGATGGCTCATTATTTCCTTCAAATTTTCCATTCTGTTTTATAATAATAGTGATTATTAATGTCTAGTAATTTAATCATCCCTGATGACTTTTTTTCCTCATCAAATCAGACCGGTAACAGATCTAATTCCTAGCTGATAATCATAAGATTTAGATTGGAGGTGTGGGTAATTATATTAGAGACATTATCGCTTCACGGCTGATTGCAACAAGCAGAAATAAACCAAATCCTTTGTGTTTGTAGGCAGCCGGTTTTTATGGCCAGACAGCAGATGTTTGAGGTTGAAACCATTTCCTTCATCAATAAGAAGTTAAAGAAATAATAATTCAGTTTGAAGACTAAAGTTATAATGGGCAGAAAATAAAACAACTGAGGCTCAGTAGATTTGAATTGAATAGTTAACAATAAAAAGTGTCCTGAAATTTTCCTGAGACATGCTTAAAGTGCACATTTCATCGCAAAATTGGGGGCACCTCCATTTAATTTGAAGTTGTTAGGTACAGATTATTTAAATTGCAACATAAAATACTTACTGAATATGCAAATAAATAATGATTTTGGAGGCTTTTTGCAAGTAGATTTTGAGTAACAGTTTATGCCACAGAGAACAACAAAACAAAGTCCAACACGGAGGTGTCTGTTTTATGTGGCGCTAACAAGATGATGAAAAATGTCTTCACATTCTGGACACCATTTTGGGGTTTTCTTACTTTTAAAGGGTGTCTGAATGCAATGACTATCTTATCTTGATTTATTGTTGGCTAGTAATTATTTTCGCTCTGTCTTTAATATTTCAAGATTATGTTAAATGACTGCATAAATAAACTGACTGTGTGTTTCTTTAGGATGTTTGAATCACAGCTGTTTTAGTCTGTGGGTCCTTGGCATCAGTATTCCGACAAGGCATTTTTTAAACTCCTCCCACTCTCCTTATCTCCAGGAAACCATCGTAGCTGTGTCATTTAAATATTCTTCTATGTAAAAAAGGAAAATGTGAACACGTATACAAATTCTTCTTTAGTTAAAGTTTCGTCTTAGCCACTAACTATCATTTGTTCTAACGCAATATTCAATTCCTGCCTATTATTAATTCCATCACTTCCCTATCTGCCATCAAGTTTTAATTGATGTGTTTATAGCAGACATCAGGTATTAAAGGATCATTTCTCTTGTGACTTTGGTTTTGCTGTCGAATCAGAAAGCTGTGTTCTAAAATTGTTTTGTGATTATCACTCTGGGAATGTGTATTGAACATGACAGAACCCTCTGACAGCCTCACAAATTGATAATCTTTAAATCTTGTAATTTATTTGCGGTGTATAGTTATTAAAAAGCCATTAGATTAATGTAGTTAGGGGATCATCAATGGTTTGAAGCTTCTCTTTACCATTCCATTAGAGCTAAGCCTATTTCCAATTAATCTTGTCCTTGTGTGGAATTGGTCAGGCTACAAGCACGTCTCTAGTCAAGTTTCTAGACTGCCAGGTGCCCTATTAACCCTCACTTCTTACCTGCCTTAGGTCAGCCCAGAGCTGCTTACTCTATATCACTATTGATGCTGTATTCAATGTATGCCTTCTTACCCCTCCTAGGAGTATTTAATTCTCACTTTCTTAATTGTCTTAACATGTCTGGGTGGCGTTGGCAGACTCGCTTAAAACGATCCTTCCCAAAGACCATACTCTCTGGTAAGCACCGTTGGTTTTGTCTGTTGATTGTCCCAGGCGCAGACATACTGGTACCAGAACAACATTTGCACAAAACTCGGAGTGTTAACAGAAAGAAAAATTTGAATTGCCAGCGAAAAGTGTGCGCTGTGTCCGGGTAGGTTTATAGGCTATTGATTCCTGGTTGATTGCCTGCCAACACGCCTGTGTTAATTACTCTTCGTAACAGGATTTTCTTGTTGATCAAGCGTGCTGGAATAATGCGCTGCTGGAGAGAATCTAAACGCTGGCCGTTTGGTTGGAATGAAGTCTCCGAATGACCATTATGCTGTCAGTTCAACTGCTTACCCACTGGATGACTACTAACAAGAGTTTTCAATTCCTAGCCCAGTTCCTATTAGTAATGCTGTACTTACTTCAAAATGCTAGGTTTTAAGGTGTCAATGTTTTTCTCTTTTCTACAATGGAAGCTCTCTGGCAGAAGCTAATTGAAATGAATTTGTGGAATGAGTTTGGATTGGTGACAAGAGTAGGTTTAGAATGTTCACACGCTGGAATGAATATTGGAATTAGAGTTGTGTTGATTAGAACAGATTATATTATCTCTATAAAATTCCATATTCAAGTAGCACATGTACCTTTGCCTTAAGACATAGACACAAGTTTGCACCATGACTGTCTGAAACATAGTCCAATATTTCGTTGGAGGATTTATGTGTTTATCACTTTGCTTTTATTAGTTGGTCCGGTGGCTGCAGAGTTTGCAGTGTGTTTTTTTTACGGGGTTTCTTCTTTCTTTTTTTCCAACCATGCAGCGGCACCGCAAAGTCATCATATAAGTTAAATTCTTCTCAGTAGGCCCTATGATGTTAAAACCAATCAAATAAATAAGACATTATATTAAGTGGTATGTATGTTTACTTGTTTAACGTCGGTCATGCAGCAGCAATAATATTCTAAAACTGTGACAAACACTGTTAATGGTCACTTTCTAAACTGTACAAAAGAAATAGTTATAGTAATTTGTCTTTGTCTGTAGATATACCAGATATACCTGATGAATTTGAAAAGGGAAGTTAAATTTGGCTCACACCTAATAAAACCATAACATTGTGGTCAGTCTGACATACCAAATATAATATGGATTCCAGCTTAGGAATTGTTATTAGCACAGTGTGTTGGTCTATGTCCTAAGGCCGTTTGCCAGCAAATTATTAAAAAAGTTATTGTTCAACCATATTGACAAATAACAATGTTGAACGTGTTAAATATGTAGTTGTGTTAACGTTCTAACTTAGAGGACAATGTCGAAACATGAGGTAACGTTCTAGTTGCTGAACACACACATACGGTATTCTAGTTGCTGAACACACACATAAGCTATTCTAGTTGCTGAACACACACAAAAGTCTTAAAGGGAAAGCTATACATTCCAAATTGGAAGTCAATCTTCATGTCTCGGTTTATAATATGATAACTCACTTTGTGATTTGTTCCCCTAATGCTGCATTATGGATAGGTAATTCTGTACCAAGCATTTCCTTATCAGTTCTAAGACAAAATAAATTTAAGGACGCAAGCATTTTCTGTCGTCCTTGTGTGTGTGTGCGTGTGTGTGGATTTAAATTAATTTTTGAGACAAGGGGTCATCTTTTGTCAGGGGGATAGCTGCTTTTAGAAATCGTTGACTCTCTTGGCCATTTCTTATATCCAAGGCATATAATATCCTGGGATTTAACAATTAGTTTAGAAATTGTAGAATAATTTGACAATCTTGTTCCTTCATTATGCCCATCACATATGAGTAAGTGGGGATATAGCAATCAGCTTTGATGTTATATCAGGATGTCTGTCAGTATCCAATAACTTAACAGTACTTTTAACAACTCTCCAACCACAGGCTAAGGGAAGAAAATCTATGTTTCGAGCAAGGATCAGTGTTTTTTTCAACAGAGGTATGCATCACATTGTTTGGCGGTAAGAAGCGACCTGGTGTCGGAATACACTGTCGTTATGTAAGTGAAATAGCCTTGTTGTTATTCAGCAATCCGTCAATCCTCACTGCAACTCTCCTGCTGTTCAGGCTGGGTTTCTATAATTACTTGCAAATTTTATCAGCATCTTTTAGGATGTGCAATACTGTTTATTAGAGCTGCGTTTATACGGTGCGACTTGTAGTTTCAACTCGTCGAATGCAACCGAGTCTGAGTGTGTAAACAAAGCAAATCGCTGCGACTTTGTTGAATTCAACAAGTCGCAAGCGAGTTGATTCAAATAGGACATGCTCTATTTCTTTTGTTGAGTCCAAAAGTTTCAGCCAATCAAATTATGACATTTGATTTGAATGGAGTAAGCTTCCATCGTTCAAATTTTCCCGTTCCGTTTCATTGATGATCAGCTGTTTATCCGAGAAATGTTATGGCACTTAAAACACATCGATTACAGCAAGTAAAATCATATCAACGAAGTAACGTTATTTGTTAGGTTCTCGCGAGAATAGCATCGCATTCGACCCTACACATGCAACTTTTTTTGATACGACGAGTTGGTACTACAAGTCGCACCGTGTGAACGCGGCTTAAGAAGTTTTGGGGGTTTGCAATATTGCTTTTATTTTTTATTTTTTACTCAGCTCCTCTTTAATCAGGTTTTAATAATATTTTCAACTTTCCTCAGTATTATTTGAGAGTACTCATACTCACAACTATTTTTTTAACACAGTCCGGAGTTCCCTAAATACTGCTGTGTAGTTTGATTTGACATCACAGTTAACGGTTTTTGTATCACTCCCTCTACTCTAATAATGGCCTGTTTTTTTTTCAATATTTGCATTGAAGTTTAATTTTTCATTCAAGAAAAACAGGATAAACATAATCTATGAACGTAAAAACCAGCGTATAAATTTGCGACAATGAATCAATTTATTTTATTTGTTCTTTTGATTTAGCATTTATTTAATGTTTTATATGTTATTCACAGCTAGTTTTTGATAAAAAGAAACTACAATCTCTTTTAGCCGTACACACTTCATTTGTCAACGTCAAACTTCCTTACTAAATTGAGCAATTTGCAACTGCTATAAAGAATAAACATTCTAAGTTTGATGAAAACTTATCGGCTCTTGAAACCCTGTTGAAGTTTAAAAGAAATGTTATGATCCAAAATGAAATTGGATTCGTGTAAAAAGTAAAATGTGCTAATGCTATAGTTAGCTTGAACATATCAAGCTGTTTTCTTACAGTGGAGTTGTTGAAAGAAAGATTGACGTTAATCAGTTGGTTCGTTTGATGGACATGTTATCAAAGACAGCTTGAATCCTGTAATTTCCCATTGAATAATACTGCTTCCATTTTCCTCAGTGCAATTCACAATGGCCATTTCTAAATCTTCCATCAAAGCTACTAGTACGGCTTTGCTAAGGGAACTAGCAATAGGCGTCTGGATTGATTTGTGTGGCTCCAACAGTGACATAAACTTATTTCTGTCCTGCTAAAAATCTGCTTTAATGGCAGATTCTGAGAATATTGAGGAGGCTGGCAAATGTGATTTAGACCACAACCAGTTGAAAACAGGAAGTCAAGCAAATTATAGCTCTGATTTGCACCAGTTGGCTGCATTGTCCTCATTCCGATGCCTGAAAATGTTTTAATTTTCCTATCTAATGTTCGTTTTATTGTTACAGTATTGACAATAGAAGGAGTTAAGCCCTATGGAAATGGATTGAATCCAAACTTTTTATCAAGAACTTGTGGAATTCCAGTTCCCATAATGGGTTTCTGTCTCATGAGATGCATTCAATTTTTACAAGCTATTTAAATTCAGCAATATCTAAAACAAAAAAAATCAACGCACAACTGTATTATCTGTTGTATGACGGGGAATGTGCCACAGCAGTTGACCTGGGGCTTTCTGCGTTTTCAATGGAATAGAATTCAATGCATAAAATCCACAATGAGACCATTGTTATTGATCAATGGTTTTTAACTGCTAGCACCAGCATCACTATGGTTTATGGATTTCCATATCACGGCTTAAAATTATTAATTATTTCACTCAGATTTTAATTTTTACTTATTGTAATATCAATAGCTTTTCCTTTCTTATGATAAAATATTGTTATTGCTTAAATTGATTCCAGTTTGGTCTCCTGACAGTTGGATTTGTACCAAGTGGTTACCTTGTAGCATATGTTTAGTGACTGTATTGTCCTAATGCTACATATAAACGATAAGATATGGAAATGGTTGTTCAAAGCTCCGTTAGCTTAACAAGGGTGGTTTTGGTGGCAGCCTCCTGTGTCGTAGTTCTCTCTGGGCTAAGGGGCACCAAGTAAGCCAATTTGGTGTGTTGGGTGTGTTCTGTTTTTTTACTGTAAATGTCAAGTGGTGTCTTCTGTGCTGCCATGGTGGTTTCCTTCTCCTATTGATTTAACATGGATTCATATGAGTGAAATAACCTCAAGTACTGCATATAGAACCTACCGGATATTCAGCTCATTGTTATGCAATATCATCTCCCTGGCCGTTAAGTTAACAGAATAAATTAACTTTTTCTATAACTAGATAAAAACAAAATTTCTGCATCAGTTATATACATGTCAAATCACAGATTCACATTCTTTTTTTGGAACTGATTTTGATTTTTGATTTGCAATCCATAATGACTGAGTCTGTTGTCGCTCATTGTACATAGTAGTGGCCCTGTCAAGCAAAAAGGTAACTGGTTCAATACCTAGTAGAGACGTTCAAATATTTCTTTTCTGCATTCGTAGAATTAATTTAGATTCAGAAAGTACTACCAGGAATTAATCAGTTAGCAAAATTTAGTGCAAGGTTATCTGTTGGTTATTGGGTGGTTTGTTTTCTTTGTAAATATATACAATGTATTGAATTGGTAAATATTTGATCAATTTATACATTTGTTACCATTAGCTTCCGTGTTTTGCATCTTTTTTAAGAAGAAAAAAGCAACATACTATTTCAATATTTGATTGACACTTTAAAAACTTTAAATAAATATGGTGACATTTAATTACCAGCCATAATCTGATGTCAAACTATCAGCTGAAATTTAATATCCTTTTGTCAAAGTCTGTTGTTTACATATATACAAGTGTGGTCAGATTGCTAGCAGTGACCCTCCAATCCAAATGGTTTATCAGAAGTGTGTTGTTCGGAACAAATGGCTTATTTTGGCACACAGGTGTGATTAAAGCAATTCAATCATTATTTTCATTGCTGACATTGTGTTTTTTATGTGTCTCCATGGTGATGGTGTTAATGTTATATTACTTATAGCAGTTTTGCAGTGTGAAGTGAGCTTTGCCAGAAAAAAACTGCCATAAATAGCAGTTTTGCAGTGTGAAATTAGGTTTGCTAGAACACACTGTCATAAATAGCAGTTTTGCAGTGTGAAATTAGGTTTGCTAGAAAACACTTTCATAAATAGCAGGTTTGCAGTGTGAAATTAGGTTTGATAGAAAACACGTTCACAAATAGTATTTTTGCAGTGTGAAGTGAGGTTTGGTTTGAGAAGTTGTTACTTTCCAATACCAGTGTATATAAGTGTCTTTTGAGAATTATATTTTTGACAGTACCAAAAAGTCTTCAATGAATTTAAAAGAGGGGCACAATAAATATCAAAACTAAACCATATATTCAAATTTCTCTCTTTTATTTTTGTGTTCTTCAAATTTCTTGTTTTTATCGCTGAATTTGAACACATGACTAAAAACTTTCTTTCGGATGTGGGACCATTTAGTTAAAGTGTTTTTGTAAAAATGTGAGACCATTTGGTTAAAGTGTTTTTGTAAAAATGTCGGACCATTTGGTTAAAGTGTTTTTGTAAAAATGTCGGACCATTTTGTTGAAGTGTTTGTAAGAGTGTGTAATCCAGTAATTCTCTACAGTGACAAAGCATTAGATAGGAGGCTCTAACCAATACAACAAACACCCATCAATGGACGTTTAAGTGAGATAAATGTCCTGAACAAGCTTTAACTTGAACACTGACAATCATGTTGTCATTGTGGCATATTGTGGACACACGGTCCACCACGTTCTTGGCACGTGCTGCATGTTTGTGGCGTTTGCATGTGCGTGTGCCGACAATAGCTCCCCTTTCCCGATCTCTATCAACTAGAGTTTACTTCCTCCATTCAAGCTCATAATGTGTTTAATGGGCCCTATAATGATAGGCCTCAATGAACACCAGCTTTCTCCCTCTTTTCTTTCAGCCAAAATGTTGCCTTTGTGCTATATCCACTCGCTGTATGTCACAATGGATGAATAAAAAGAACAGCAATAAAAACATGAGTTATTCAACAGATAAACTGTACAGAGTTTGTGAAGGGTTTATTATCAATGCAGCTGTACATTTGTTCTGATTTCATTTATGAATTTGATTGATTGTTACTCTTGTGATCCTGTGGGGATCATAAAATAAAGATTAGCAGTATATGTATTCTGCCAAGTGAGAGGTTGATGTTCACATTCATAATAAGGTTGACCAAAATAACTGCAGAACGCTACTTTATTGATCCACAATTTACCATCATTATTAACTCAATATTGTCATAAGTTTAACTTAGTACAACTCATTTTTTACTTGATTTAAGATTAACTCATACATTTTCCTAAAGGCATTATCCCATTAACCATGATTAAAACACAAAAAGTTTAAAGTGTTAAGATGTCACAGAAGCCAACAATTAATGTGTCAATTTATAATCTTAATCTGACATTTTGTAAAAACCTGTACTTAAGCATGATCTTCAAGACTGTTGTGTAAATTTGATTTGCTGGACTCTTAACTCTAATTGTCCTTATCAGATAAGCCCACACACAATAAAACAATTATAATTACTAAGTGCTGGTCAGTATGACATATTTCAGGCTATTTCCATTTTATAAACACTGTTAATTAATTAGTGAATATCATTAAGCTTCAAGACAAAAAGATAACGTTCTTGTCAATTTAAGATTTGAAGTTTGAAATGATTAATGATCTTTCCAATTTCTTTTTAAATAACTGTTTTGAGCATGCAATTTTGTAATCTGTTAGAATAATTTTCTTTGCAAGATTATTTGGGTTCCACCTAAGTTTTGTTACATTTTGAGGTTTTGGCAGCAGAAATTAGTGTTTTCTGTGTTTTGAGCAGTGTTTGTGTTGGCCTATGTTTGATTTATTATGAACCACTTATTTTTTTGGCTAATTTTAAGAAAATAGTTTTGCTAGCTGTTATGAATATTTTAACGGCTATGTTGCTAAATCTTGATAACATGTTTCCCAGTTTTTACTTTATGTAACACTTTTTAGTAATATGGTTGTGTAGAAGGTAATGTGATATTTCTCAAATTTTCTCTTCATTCCATGAATAGCTGTAGCTAGATTTAGGTAGATGGATATCATTTAATAGTACCTTTCCATAGATTTACACATAGTAACATATATGATAATGCCATGTGCAAGGACAGATCCTATTTCCAAAATGTTATAAGCTTATTTATTTTAGCGATTGTTGTACTTCAAGCTAGATCGCCAATACGGAAAGAAAACAGTGTTAAACGGTCTTAGCATCTAGACCGAAACGCCGCACCCAAAATATACCATAATTTGAATATCCATAATATCTTATATTATTCTAATAAGGGTAAGACACAGTAGTGTGATATCCTTTGATGACATCTTGCCATAGGTTCTACTTAATTAACATTTTTTCATTAATAAAATTTTGTAAGTCACATTTAATCTTTAAACTCCAGAAATAACCATACTTAAAAACTAAATAATGGAATTTCAATACTCAGTAGACTATTTAACTAAGGAAGAATAGCAATGCATGGTAGAAAGATATCACAATATTTATATTTACCAATAAAATAACATTGATACATGTATGTGTGCTTGACATTGATCATTTATTTCTAATTACCATTGGTTTGTATGAAATGACAGTCCTTAAGCTGGGCTCTAGTATTATACACTCCACATAAGCTGATTGAAGCCTCCTTCAGAGAGACTGGTTCAAATATATCCAGGGCTGGGATATATCATTTATAGCCCAGTGAAAACGCCACGAAAATCAATAGAGTTTTTATTACTCGGTTCAGTTCATATCAGCAATTTGATGTGGCAATAGATGTTGAAATATCACAGTTCAGTATCAGCTTTGATGAAGACTTGCAGATATCCGATACAAGGATACAGCCATGTATTAAGTGTGTGTCCGTTTGAGTCTGAATCTGACTAGAAATATGGACACATGAATTGATTTTCACAACTGTCATATGCATTCACCATCCATCACTTACTGCATTTATTTATTCCATTTTAATTTGCTACATTGGGCTAGGCAGAACTGTATATAGCTCGGATTGACTTACCTGTAAACATTTGAACTGTGACCTGATAATGGTATAAGTTGTATTCATACGGTTATTGAATATCTACCGGCTTCTAACGCAATTAGCGGATATTGGAAAATAATATACTCTGTTGAGTCTACATTACAATAGGCTGAATGTCTTGGAGCTTGCAGTACTGCTCTATACATTTATCACTAAGGGAACATAATATTTCTAAGAGAGCAAAACACTTCACTGTTGTATAAGTAAGTGATGCTGCTTACTGTTTGAATACACAACTGTCATGTAAATGAAATACCCTAGAGCACCACATTGCAATTTGTGCCATGTGTAATCTGGTGATATGTTTTTATTAATATGGTAGTATTTTCCACCATACACTGGTAATAAAAAGTCATCACATCAGTCACTCTTACCTTTGAGTGTGACATATTAAATATTAAATACGTCGATCAACCTACATGTAGTTATGTTTCTGTATATTGAGTACAATTTAATTTTATTAGAGCACAGAAACATTTGTCAATAAAATCCGTAGCTTTAGTGAATTTTGTTCTTTTCATCTTCATCCTGCTTGCTGCATGCTATATTGATGTCTATTCTAGTCTATCCACACTTAACTCAGCTGTTGCACAAAGAGATGCAGATTACATTTTAAATAATATTCCGCTATCGAACCATATAAACCTATATGTGTTTGATCTATGGCTGCAGGCAGTGATTTAGCTTGGTGTTTAAGTTGCAATTTTCAAGCATTATAGCTGTAGTACTTATGATTCTTCAACATGTCTTTTCTAGCTAAGCTGTAGTCCCTATTGGTGAGTATTGTGAGTTCTTTCTTTGATAAGTCAGAATTAGTTGATTACCTTTGTTCTTTCTTTGTTGAATCTGGCTTACTTGGGCACTTCTATTTCGGGGACGGGGGTTTGAGTGGGAGCCTCTTCTGCCATGCTGCTCTCTGCACTTAAAGGGGCATCAGGAAGCTGATTTGTTGTTGTGTCCTGTTTTCATATCAAGGTGTTTCCTCAAACTGAATGGGCTGTCATATGAGTGAATTAACCTAAAGTATGGCATGAAAGCCCAATCAAACAAAACAAACAATCTGTTTCAGACATTATGTATTCTTCCCTGATCAGGCATCCTGATCACAGAGGGATTCTGTTTCTTCGCTTTACAGTCAGAGTTAGTGTAATTCTTGTTTTTGTTCACAGTTAATTTAAGTTGATCAGGATTGGATTAGTGCTTCTGTTTCCATACTCTTCCGTTGGGAGTATTTCAGTAGTTTCTTTCCTGCTTGGGCAGGATTAGTTAAGTACTTCTGTTTTAGTCCATGTTAAGTCAGACTACTTGGGTACTTTCATTTCATCACTAGTTTCTTCACAAGACATTACTAATGCTATTTCATTATAATTGCCGCCGTCATTATCCAGTTCTGAAAACTGAACGGATGTGCCTATTTATATCCATGAGACCTCTTATATAGTGTATCAATTGAATAAATGAGTTAAAGGATGCTCAGTACTTGACAAATGTGAGAATCACCGCCTCTTGAAAGCCTCTCTTTGTGCGGTTGCTAATGGTTTGAGTGGAGTGGTAGAAGTGGAGAGAAAGTCTTCAATCTGGAGAGAGGTGTAGCAAATCAGTAACCAATTTTCTCCACAAAAGAACTGGTGAATATGATATTGATTGTATTTGGACATGGTTTCATTAGAACACACACATTAACTGCTTGATTGATAGTTGGCTTAACGGAAGCTTCCCATCCTATGCAATTATCTCAAATTAAGAAAAACATAATTGCCTTTTGGAGAAGAGACAATAAAGAAAGGTTTGGTTTGTTAGTGGAGTCTCTTGTCAATGGTAGGTTTGTTTTTCGCCACAGTCACTGAACAGCACAACTGTCTGTCATTGTAGGAATGATAGCCCAGAAGCCACTTGTGTCTGCACAACTGAACATAAATTATATCTTATACAATGATTGGAATTGGAAATTTGCATATAAACCTGTACCTTAATAACTATGTGTGTTTCATATTCGCCACATGTTCTTTACAGTTTACCTGTAATTACCTTTTCTCTAGATGCGCCTCGGGTGGGAGTGTGTGGGAGCCTCCATTCCCCTATGCTCTCGGATCTAAGGGGCATCAGGAAGCCGCTTTCTTGTGGTGTCCATTTTTTGTCTTCCTGTAAATGTATCGTGGCGTCTCCGGTGTTGCCAGCATCATATGAGTGAAATTATATTAAGTACAGTATAAAAACCCAATCAAACATCCAATCTCCTACTGCACCCCTAGGTTGCCCACAACAACTTCAGATTAAGATCTTTATAGAATTTATATAGAACATTATTAGTTTTAATTTGTCGATATCCCTGTGCCAGGGCAAGTACTCTTGACAAAAATATATATCTGTTTGTTCACCATGTTATAATACCTAATCACTTCATTACATATTAAAAGGTTGGCAGGAAGAAAATTGAATGGTTCAAATGGTTACATTTACAAAGATCTGAAATACAACCATAGAAGGAAATAAACCACATTAATTCATTGTTAGAAGGATCTATAGTCAGTATCTGATTATTCTTCCTATAACAATAACAATTAATAGATTGAATGTAAATAATTAATTTGCAGGAAATACAGCATGCTTTGATATTACATCGACAGAAATCTGAAAGCTATCACGTTAATGATATAATATCCAGTGGATCAAAACGTTTTATCAAATCATCAGTTATTTATTGTTAATTTCAGAGACTTAGACATACATGTACTCTACACCCTATGTTAACATGTTTTATCACAATCCTGTATATTTCCACTCCAAGTCAGATGTTGTTATTTGCTTTAAGTACCATGAAGTATAAGCTAGTGTTTATTTATGATAAAGGAGATTGTTAACAACATTTATTGACATTATCTGAGAGTTAATTTTTATTTTATTTTGGAAGTTAATAGACAGAAGTAGACAAAATGTTCATTAAGAGTACTAAAAAAATGCTTATGTTTGAAAAATGTTATTTCATTGTCGTTCTAATTTCAACCCAACAAATTTCTACTTTTAACCTTTAAAAACAGATTGCCTGTTATAGCTTTCATTGTTCTATGTTAGGTTAGTTAGGAACAACCGGGAGACATTTTAATTTGATCATTTATCAGCTCTTTTGTCTCGGAAATTAGAACCACATAAAAATAGGATTACTTGAGAATTGTTAGCTTTCAATTTCTTTATCTCTCTTTTTGGTTATGCATAAACTTGCTATGTTTACATCCCTTCAAGATAAGTTGAATTTTAGTTTCAAAACTGCTGGTTAATATTAAAGCTTTTTTTAACCAACTCACTGGTAGATTTAATAAGCGTTATTTTTGTTTCTTTATGGTTGTTATTTTATTTTAATGGGCACTAGGTTTGCAAGTTGTTGAGCGTTTATCTCTGAGGTTTCTATGTAGATTTTGAACCAATCACCGAAAATGCACAGCTATAATAAAAGTAAAATTCCCAATGGTATAATGTTTAACACCAATCAAATAAATAAGTTGTCTTTAGTATTGACTGTTCTGTGTGTCGTAATCAAAACATACTTAATCAAAGTATGTGAGCCAGTAGTTCTTCAGTTCAGTTTTGAAGAGAAACTATGAACAGAGATGACTTCCATGTTTGGAGTTTCTCTTATTTTACATAGTTAACTCTTAATATTGTTAGCGGATGGTTTATGGGATCTGACCTAACTCTAAGTGCCCGATGTTAAGTTGATCTAGAAATAACCGGGAGATATTTAGATTGTCCTGTCATTGACTCGCCTGCAATTCGCTCATTTATCAGCTCTTTTGTCTCAGAAATTGCAGGCAGAGGAAGATTCATTGTTTCGATTGCATTGATAAAGGAAGGAAGATACCGGTGAGCCAAACTCCATGTTACTTCAGCCCCTCAGGATAAGAGGACTTCAGAATTGTTAACATTCAATACCTTTGTGTCGATTTTACATGTAGTCCTTCATTATGGAAAGAGAATGTGCAAGACTTACATCTATTGAACAACAGTTGAATTTTAATTTAAAATAGCTTGCGGGTTGTTTAACTGATTTTGTAAAATTCAAATTGCTAGAGGATTCATCATGGTTTTCCCATCAAGCAGTGATCATCCAGAAGTAAAATACTGTTGGATATGACCTAAATGCCAAGCATATGCATTTTTTATTTCATTTCTATTGACTGTTCTGAATTTCATCATCAAACACACTTATTTACCCTAAGCTGAATAGAGGCTATTTTGGTAGGTTGCACTGAAAGGAGAAAGAAGATAGCCGACGAGCCATAGCACTGTTACTTCAGTGCTTTGGGATAGGAGGTCTTGAGAATTATAAACAATATCGTTATCCCTGTTTCTCCAATTCTACACTGAACAGAAGAAAAAAAAATAAAACATAGCACAGTTACATTCATATAGCCAAAGGTGAAATCAACAATTGTTGATTGATGATAAAGTTGATTTTGCTTCTTTGTGTCTTTTCGTAGCTGTTTTTCTTTTTTAATTTACTTTATACTGACTGGTTTTATAGATGCCTGTGTGCTTGTGACGAGGTTTCCTTTCATCTTCCTCCAAACACCATCAATGCACAGTCATGTTATAAGTAACATTCGCTGGAGTACAATGTCCACCACCAAGCTGCCCCCTCAAAGATTGTTTCAATTTGTTTCAATTTTATATGTTTCATGAATCAATTTGTATTATCTACTATGGATATGCCATCATAATCTAAACTTTCTATTCCCCCACCCAGATATGTTGGTGGCAGCCGTCTTCTGACATAAACATATACAGGAATTCAATTTGTTTTGTCTTTCACTGAACCTGTTATCGTACAAATTTTATGCTTTATTTCTGGTGATTACAGCTGACCAGACCCTGTGGCTTCTTTTCTTTTTTCAATTAGTATTAGCCCAAACTTTGAGAGGGCAGCTTCTGACGTCAGGTAGCTAAAGTACATGTAGTACACAGGTGATTTTTATGAGATTTCTGCTAAAATTTTCCACCACACACCGGCAACTCAAAGTTGTCATATAAATGAGATGCTCTTGGGAACCACATTAAACACTGATCAAATGAAATACAATTGCATCATGAATCAAAACTATAACCTGATCCGTTCCAGGATATTGGAATTTTTTTTTAAATTTTGATATTCCCATATCTCTGCATATTGCCCTAGATACTAAGATACATGATTGTTTTGTAATCGTCTAAGTGTGTCAGTTTCCATATCGACTAACCCTCTTCTACAACACAAGGAATCTTCATCCATATTTAATGACCAATGCATGTGGAATCAATGGCTTAGGGTCTTAATTCTTAAACCATCCAGAATCTCATTGCATCCATTATATCTTTGCCTATTGGTGCCCACGGCAAATCTACCATTTCCCCTGCATGAAATTCTGTTGGAAAATTGCAAGTTGATTTTGGGAGAAAAATTTTGAAGAGTTTGCTAAAAATAACGGTTCTGGTCGGCTTAGAAAATGCCTGGGATGAATTATTAATGGTTGCAGTGTATTGGGACAAGGGAGGAAATTAGACTGGGATAGGGAACAAAGGCATATCCTTAGCGAGACAGTTATGTCCAATCCATCACAGCCTTCTATCGCTTTTAGCAGCACCATTCGACTGTGGTGCGTCCATTTTCATCATGCTATGTGGTCACTGCCTGCTGCACTCTCTGTAAACCCAAATACACATAGCGTGCTCACTGATTTATAAAAATGATCTGCACTTAATAATGATGGGCTTTCTTGATACATGAAAAGTGAAAATTATTAGTGTTACAAGTTAGGAGGGGGAGGGATTAAAGGGCTGGCTTCAGTTATTAGAAACTTGTATGAAGATTTGAAGACAACTTTGTCAATGTAAGTCAACTGAATTGCATGTATGTTTAGCAGGAATATTGCACTCTGCTAAAGCCATAACTGCATAGAGCTAGTACTGATTAACTGAGAGCATGACATAACCTATATTTGCTCTACATTGGTAATCTACATTGACTAATGTCAGACAGACAAGGTACTAATTGTAAGCAGCTTATGTTCTGATTGGTCCAATGTTCTGGATATAATGTATGTAATTAATTTTTATACCCAGCCAAGAAAATTCTCTTTATTTCACTCAGTAATCTAGGTGTGTTTGCTTGTTTACTTTAGAAATGAGATATCGGCTTACGGTATTGGATCGCTTCTCAATTCATACCTCGTTACTCTTGGTAGGAAACTAAGACATGCGAGAATGTAAGGCGCCAATGACTAGAGCTGTATTTCCCATAATGCCCAACCAAATCTGATCAGTCCCAGAAGAAATCTTGATAAATGTTTTATTAAACTGCCCATTGGCTGTGAGATACCAGAATTATGCAACACTTCTCAGATTAAAAAAATTCCCTTATGTAAATTGATTTCTTTTGGCCGCATTGCAGCATATGGAAAATTATTCAAACAACAAATATAGCAGCAGAAGGTAATTCTATCTTAAATTTCACCAAACCTCATGAGTTCCTGCTGAGTTTTGTTGCTATTTTTGTCAGTCAATTCGTTTATGATGTAATTTATTTATTTAAGTGATATTTCAAGAAGATTGTAATATTCTTAGCGAGGGAGGTTTTCAATTACCATTAAGTTAGATTTCATGTGCTATTATAGTATAAACTGTAATAAATTTGTTTTTGTGATTTAATATGACAGAATGGAAACCTAAGTGGCTTAGAATTCAGCTTATTGTATTGTGAGTTTCCGAAGCCTATTTGGTATACTTTTGGAGCTTTGTCAACTACCTATCAGAGGGGTAGTGAATGTCCGCCATCTAGGCTCAAGCTAGTTAGCCATTTTTTCTGCGTGATCTAGGTGGCGATTCAGTGCCTGATTCTGCATGAGGGTTGTGGGTTCAATTCCTGCTAGGGACTTGGCCTCCAAAAAACAATTTCTGAGCTAGAATTTGTTCAGAGAGAGTTATCCCAAAAAACAAGCATACCGAGTCAGTATAGACCGTTTGGCTCTGGTATGTCAAAGTAATCAATCTTTTTATGATTACCAAAAAAATCTCTGCATTACTGTGATAAATTAAAATTCCAAGATGTATGAAGTTGAGCGCAATGCAAATAAACCAATCATATTGGCCTAGTATATTATGACAATGTATCTTAGTGGATTTGTTGTTTATTTACAGGTGTTTTGGAAAGATATAGAGGAGTAAACTAGCAAAGCTTAGCCACACAGGCCAGCCAATCAGGTGACAGGATGTAATAAAAAGGAAATCAAATCCTGGAAGATCTGCCTCGATTGTGAAAGGTAACAAACTTTCTCAGTAAACATGATGTCAGTTTTCACTTTATCAAGTTTGATGGCTTTTCAGCACATAGAGATGGATGTAACATGGGTTAAACCTGTTTCTATTTCCATCTTGTCTTATCATATATATATACTGCAGACTTAGCAAAACCATATGAGATTGGACAGGTTAAGTCACCTATATTTTCTTGCTAGTAATTTAGGCCCATTTAAAATTATGTGAAATGACACAGTTAAAGTTTATTGTCTTTCAATGTTATAAAAATGCCCACAATAGGACAGATATGAGAACGCAAATATTTGTAGTTAAAATTTAATATAAAATATCAAACAACATCAGTTCATTAAATTAGTTGGAACTATAGGAATCGGTATACTTGTAGCTGTTTGGTTAAGGGCTGAGTGTTTTCAGTAAGCTTATATTTATGCTGCTCATATACTTAACACATGAGGAACATTAGTCCCACTAAAAATGACTTTACGATTTGTGGTTGTGACTCAGTTTACTGTGAAAATGCACTGCTGTCGCATAAGTGAAATATCTTTGAGCATGGTATTCAACACTTAAAAAATAATCAACTCAACTTTAATTTTGCTCTATCTTAACCCATCAATCCTGTGTTTAAGGAAGACTATTTTCAATGTTTGTAAAAGAATACAACATAATTAACTAGAATTCCCATCATTTGCATCAATCATCTCTTACAAAACAAATGAGATATTGGTTTTTGTTTCATTCCGGAAACTAAACACGACTTTGTGAGAAAAACTAGTAGGAATATTGATTTTCCTTAGACACACTATTATAGCAGCTAGTGCACTCCATTCTTCTACACTAAGCATTGAGCACTATAAGCTATACAGTGATTTTAATACTAACAAGATTGAAGAAATAAACCCATATGTGTTGTGAAAAAAAAAATGAGTAAATTATGATTGAATAACCTCAAAGATAATTTGTGAGCAGTTTCCTCTGCAGTTTCTTCAGCATCTTTTGTAGACTGCTGTTGGGCTTAATATACAGCCTGTGAGGATTGGATGATAATTTTCCATAGCCTGGTTATCTCCCTTGGACAGGGCATGATGCGTTGGTCTGAGCAGCTCGTCCTAAGAACTGAATTTATTCAAAGTATTATTGAAACTGGAATCAATCACTTGGATAAGATTAGTTTACTTCGGAAAATCAATTATTATTCAACTGATGTAGGCCCTTGATCTGTTTTTCTTTGAGCCTTTTTTTTTTTTACAAATTTGTTATCATTATTATCTTTTATTTTTGCAGCTGGTTGTTAGTTTTATTTAAAGTTTCTACAATTCAGTTTTTATATTATTTTGGAGCATGACTTGATCAGTATGCCCATTGGCCTGGCACACTGTTATTTTATTGCATAAAACTTCAAACAGTCAATCAATGAATCAATAATCATCAAATTTCTGAAATGCTGCCAACATCTGGAAAAGTGCAACACTTTTAACATTATTTTGAAGGAAAAACTCATCACCAAGAATGACGTTTTCACATGAGCAATGGAATGTTCATTCCCTTCAACACATACTATACTGTGTATTACTAAATATATCTTCACTGTTTTCGGCTAGCGGGCGTGATTTCCTGGGGCTCTGTCTGGTTCATTACACTGATAGCAATACAAATGGACATTGCTTATAAAGTTATGTAACGTATTGATCTGTGCTTGGAATAGTAAACATCAATCAATCAAATTTATATAGTAATTAACTGCTTCTAAACATGGGCTTTCACGCATTGCAAACCATACACCTCGTTCATTGATGAGCGGTAAACACTCCATCAATCAGCCAATCAATCAATCAACCTACCAACCAACAAACCAATAAGTTAAATCGATTAATCACACACAATCAGTTGATCTTTCAAAGCAATCAATCAAAGCAGATCCATTAGACTGTTCATTACGAATAAATTAAAATAATCGATAAATAAAAATAATAATATTTAAGATAGTCATAAATATCATTTGCATTACTATACCAGTTACCAATCAATCTATTATTTAATGAACATCTTACCGATTAATAAAAATAATAATATTTAAGATAGTCATAAATGTCAAGTGCATTACTATACCAGATACGGAGCAATCCATTATTTAAGGAATATCTTACCATCAGTAAGCCCTATTTAATAAATTATTTAAGATACCGTACTATAACCTTAAATTCCCTTAACTTAGTCAAATATACTAAGATCCCTGAAGCAGTAAGCACATATTGTAATATTACTGACATCATGAATCGGGAGGTTTCTTATTCCCAGAAAACTGTTCAGCATTGGGAATTCAGCGGAAATTATCTTTGATATATTGGAAACTATCCAGCAAATATAAAAAAGCCCAAATCACATCTCTCATCAAATATTCTATGTAGTCCTAATGCCTTATATTAAAATTGGCTATTGGATTATTTGTTGTTGTTGCTTATTGTGAGTGGGTTGAATTCCCTGCGGCTGTGTCTGGCTTTGGTACTTTATAGTTAATCACTTTGACATTATGTAGTGTTCAATGCAAAATGTATGCATAAACGTGTATTCTTATTTCATGGAGTCATATTTTTAGGTTCAAGTATGAGATGCATGCAACTGAACATTACAAGGTAAAATAGCAATATGAGTAATTCTAGTATCATCTTCTTTTTGTTTAATGAGAATCATCTGACTACATGTATATCTTAAGGTTTTGTATATGTGAATGAAATGAAGCCTGGAATCTAAAATAAATACAACATAAGTAAACTGGCAACACAGTTCATTTTAATATGTTATTTTATTAACATACCAACATCTATCTATTTGGTCAAATTTGAATGCACATTGTATCAATAAGAAAAATCTTTGAAAATATCTATTCATTAAGCGAATTAATTAGTATAATTTGTTATTTTCTAGTATATTGATTTAAATTGAACATTTGATAATTGCTTGTAAACTACCTGTCTAATTAGAAGTATTAATTTCTTAAACTTTGGTTGGTGACAGATGGAAAACGAGCGGTGACTGTATTATGTCAGCTGAGTAACTCTTATTAACAGCTTTGCCGATATTACGGTTTAATTAATAGTTTTTGTCTGGCTGGTGGAAATATTAATAGCCACTGTCAATAGTAAAGATATTATGCCATCCACTGCCACATTAACAATCCAACGGCTGTAATTGCGAGAAGTTTGTCAATAGTTACAATGCCAGGCGACATTTGACGCGCCGGCTCAGTATATAATTATACCAAATGATCTTCATTTTGTACCTACTAATTTCAGTGCATGTCTGACTTGAGCGGCAGATTTACGACATGTATTTGAGTGTTACAAAATGCCATGGTAACCGGTAGTGTGTTAGTGAGATTACACCAGCTATGATTTATACAATTATCACAAGTGAGTCATGGCTATTCATTCCCTGCATTATAGTATTTACCACTATTACACATATCATATCATTAGCTAATTCATTATCAGCCCTCATAATTTATCCTGTATAAATAAAATTGAGTCTAATGAAAAGGTTTTCCAGAGTAACCCATACATTATCTCAGATTTTTCCAGCGATGAATTGTTTTAATAGAAGTGATATTATGAAGTGTTGCAGAATAATGCTAACCAGTATTATTAAATAACTATTTATTAAACAATGTTTTCTTTTGAAGCTTGACTCCTTGGTGTTAAATGTAGGTAAAAAAACAATCCATTTATCTTGACTAATTTTCTATCTTTCAAAAAAACAAAAACAATTCAAATATAATCCAGTAACAAAGTTCATCATTGCTTTACATAAAAATAAAACTATTTGAAAATTGATTTTAGTTGCTCACTTTTTCATATTTACAACAACAACAACAAAAAACACATTAAAAAAAATCAACCGTTCTAATGAAGAAAAAAATATGTAAAAGAATTGAAAACATTTTATATAATATCCACTCGGAAAAAGGCAGACTGCCTTTGTCATATGCACTGTAGGCTACTGCTATTCAGACGGACACCTATCTCTCAGCCAATGGTGTTTTATAGACTCCACACATGATTACAACATTGATCGTTGTCAAAGTGAAAGCACAGGTTCTCATGAATATTTGATTACAGGTGTTGATGTTTCCACCTGATTTCAAGATGATAACAGATACAAGCTGACTGCCTCTTCTCAACTTCATGCTATTGGACTAATGAAAACTCTATCAAGAGAAATCTATAGTGATGCTGTAGACTTAATTAGCACATCCTTAATTCCTTTACTTATTAATATGGATATAAAAGCAGACTTGTTATTCCTATTCCTGTACGTTAATTGTGTTTCTTGTTTGAATTTCTTACAATGAAATATTTTTCGGAACTAGAATCTGTTCAGTATATGAAACAGAAAGTGTTCTCCCAAAAAAAGGAAAAAAAAAAAACAAATAGATTTAAGTAAAAAAGGAAAAAATCATGTCATATTACCAGATAAATCTCCATTTTTGTTAAATATTTTCAGCCATTTACATTCTGTTTTAATCAAATTTTCATGTTTTTACTAAAAATATATTTTAAAAATTCACAATGTTTCTTAAAGTAGACTGAAAGGAAAGCAACTATGACTTGATAGACGGTGTAACATAGCTCTAACACAATTTGCAGAAATTCATGCTTTTGTTTTGATCGAACTGTTGATGTGTTGGTGTTCAAATTGACCAGATATTTTTAATATGGCTCAGAGTTTAAACACACATTTGACTCGAGAAGACTTCAAGAGTGAAAGGTTAAACAGGGAAAGCTGTCCAAAAAGTCAGATTTACAGCTCACGGGTCAGCCATTGGCAATTAATGCTATCATTTTCAGATATGATTTCCAAATGCCAGGGTTTTAATTTGTAGTTGCAGCTGGTAATTTTTTCTCTAAACTGCTGTTGATTCATGTGAGAGGTAGGCTTTATGGACAGTGTTGGGCATCCAGTCAGGATTTAAGAGTGATTCAGACGATTTAACTGTTCGCTAGAACGGAGCCCACACTCACTAATAACAGGCTTGGCTGACTCTCTCCCGTCTTCCGCCAGGGAATCCATCCATTATGCAATAACATTAGAATTGCCAAAACGTGGCCTTAGTAAATGGGCACAATATGTGCCGTTACCCTTTGGCTATTTTATATGTTAGCTATGGTGTTATTGTTCTAAGATCATTTCTGTTATGTCATGACTAAATTCAATAAACTTACGAAGAAGCCTGAGGGACGAAAACAAGACAATAAAAAATTCTTTTGTTGAAAGCAGATCAAACTTACGACTCCAAAATACGACCAAGCTGAATAACATTATGACTGCCATTAATTTCTCTGTTATTGAAAATGGCCATTCCAGCATTCATGTGATTTATTGCAGGAGATATTTTATTGGACATGCTGATTTTTTTCATTATTTTGTTCCTTTTATCTCTGTAGGATTGTAATCTGTCAGTGGGACTAAAAGACTCCCAAAAATATCTCCAAGGGTCCGGTATTAATGAAGGCCAATCTAATAAAGTGAATATCTTCAATAGATTGATTTGTAAAGGGCACATTTTACAGGCTTAGTTTTATTTCTCAGAGTTTTTTTAAGTGCACAAGGGTCTGTTGTGTGTTAAGTGGCCGTCACAGGAGACAATAGAAATGCCACCTTGGGACATGGACCGTAATACCCCACAGCCTTTAGGTCAGCGTCAACCAATAGACAGATTGTGCAAAAAGAAGCATTGAAGACATTTTTCTCTGTTTTCTTACAATCGCTTTGCCATAGAGGTATTGGGTCAATGATAATGGCTTCACTGGAATAATAGGCTGGATGAAGTTAGTGTAAACATTACAACCCAATTCAAGTCATTCTCTTATGGAACTACTTAAAGAGCTGATCATTATCCACTTCATCAAACAGAGTGTCACTCATCTAGGATTATGCAGCTATTGTTCTGTTTTATTTAACATTTGCACATTTTTGTTCAGCCAATGTTGTTTTTTTCTGCTTTTTTTTTTTTACACTGCATTTGCATAGCTGTATAGGAACCCTATCGACTTCAGTTGTTTCGGTATTGAAACTATATCACATGCAATCAATTTGAGAAGATATCTTACGAGTACATTATTCCAGTGTCTAAAAGCACTGTGACAAAACAAAAATACTAGCAAACAGGCTCTTCTCTATGAAATAAAAGTTTGTGAAAATTGCACAAATTTGTTTTCTTTTCTGGAAAATGTGTTCCAGCATTCTTTACCGTCTGATATTGACATAGAAGAAAGAAAGAAAAAAAAGCATGAAAAATTGCAAACATTTTTGTTTGTAATCACAGAAAAGTGTATATATATATAAATTTTTTTGTTGATTATGTGCCATTATAGTATATGTTGTGTTTTTGTTGTTGTTGATTATGTTCAGTTATAAAAGCGCTTTAATAAAGCACATTAATGATTACTCTTTGTCTTTGTGATGAAGGATTTATTACATGTTATCTGAGTGACGTATATGTGCCGGAGGCTATGACAGGATTGCGGATCCTTGCATAAATCAAGACAGCGAGTCTCCAGCATTCAGATAGGTCAGAGTAGGTCAACCTTCACAACGAATTTCACTTTACTCATCAACTATTATTGGGACGCAACATGTTTTTTTATTTGCGGAAAACTAGGAAGAATTAAATTGGGTATATGATGTGCCTTTGTCTTCCAAATGGTTTAATGGAAGCCCATTCATGATTTAATTAAATCAGTGTTTAGCTAGGATATTAATAACACAGCCCTTGTTGTCTGTGTGTAACATGCAGGTCTTTTCAGTGGGTAGTTTTAGAAACAATATTTTCGATTGATTGGATTGGTGCCAGAGAGGAAGCAAACAAACATGTTTAATTAGTACAATAGTGCTTCTCTTTGTTTGATTGTTTGCTTATTTTGTATGAAAGGAAGAGCTTGATACTTTCCATTATACTGCCGGTCCCTCATGGGAATATTGTGTATATAGTGATATTAGTACCAACTGATATGTTGCTAGGATATGTGACCGTCTGAGGGAACCCCATCAGCGCTGGCATTGAAATGTCATTGTAACTAGTTAGTGGTCATTAACTTTATAAACCAGTCTCTGATCAAATAGTTACCTCTGTATTTACCTGTTTGTTCTAGAAAATTGTCCAGGTTATTGTGAGTTTACTACAATGATGGGCTCCCTTCTTTAGCTTGTTTGCATTGGATTTCAAGTTGTGCTTCAACTTATTTCACTCAGATGGCAGCAATTGTTCCTATAAATTTAGGAAACCAGTCAGCTCCACACACAAATGGCAACAAATATAGAAGTTAAAAGACCAAATGTGGTGTAACAAGACAGTGGAACTTACTGTTCCTGATACTGGCTGAATTTCCATCTTGTAATTCCCTTTCATCAGTAAATGAATATGTTTTCTAAAATTACTGTACTTGTTAAACCCAATTAACATTTCCTTATGTAGCTTTTCAAATTAGTATTAATTTTTTCTTCTTCTGCTGTTAGCATGTTAAAGGCTGGTTGCTGTTGAATTACATTTTTTAAATGTTTATACCTGGTCAGGTTCCATGATATTTGACATTTAGGTTAGAAGTTTAACTATTCATTTGGATGCTATCCTAAGCTAGGGTTTCAATTGCTATGTTTTTAGTGATGTGATATCTGTTTTTTAAATTTTAATTATCTTCAAACTGCACATATTTGTATTTTGCTTAGGAATAATATTTTTATTTTTATATAATTTCGAGGCAATACATTTGATTACTTTTATTTATTATCTTGTTTCAAGTGGACATTTAATTTCATATCTGCTACATGTTACATAACCTATTGCTTTTTTGCATATTGATGTCATGAGCTGTTAATATTAATATTTTAAATGGAGTAGGTCATTGTTCCTTAAGCACAACTCGCGTTGCTGTTATATTATGTGCAAGGATTCCTTATCTTTTGAGACAGGTACTTGAAAAATATTGACTTGAACATTAGTTAGCTTCATTTACACAGAACATGTGTGCAATGCATTTGAGGAAGCTTATCACTGACTGTACATGTATGAGGATGGAGGAATGTTTTTTGTATGGTTTCATTTTATTTTACCAACCAAACATAAGCAATGGAAAATCCTCATATAAGTGAAATACCCTTGAACACAGAGTTAACCACCTATCAGACAAACAAACAAATCTTTAGTACTCTTCTCTCTTGCAGCATCTGTTCGGAGTAGACTGTAGAATGTTCCGAGCTTATATCGTCATGCTGTCATACTTAGCATAATGGAGGAACATTATCTTTGGAATGGAGCTAACAGAGCTATTAAAGTGACCTCACACTTTGGGGGTACTAATACGTTGTAATATTGGAATACATCAATGTCATTTTAGAAAAATACCCTTTAGCCTGGCCTCAATCAATCAATCAATCATTAATTCAATCGATAGATCATAAAAGACCCCCCACTGTCATAAGAAGGCAACCATCGTGTTAATGTATATTTTTATTTTGGAAATATATATATTTGCTTTGAAATCATTGAATGGAAATCATTGCTTCCTTCATTCAGACTATCTATTATTTGAAGACAATTAATCATAGACTTTAGAACATTAACACTTCAATAAATAAACTGTGCTAATCTGTCAATCCGGAAAATAACATTGAAAGGGTGTTTCTATTCAAGTTAATTATTGGCTTATTAGCTAAAGGAAATTAGTTGCTGATAAAATCACAGTTTGTATGGATAATACCATCTGTTCATTTATGCTTACTTTCTTATTGGACTATTAGGCCTAAGTAGCTTATAACAAGAGAGATAATAATAGTAATCCCTTAACCCAATTGAAAAGGTACTTTCATTGATGCCTTGCCCTGGCGTCAGGTGTAAGAATAAGAATAGCTCACATTAAAGATATTTGTACAGGATAATGACATGATTCTACCTGTCAGACCCTCTGTGTTATTGGGGCCACCTCAGGGGTCTGAGACCGGGCTCCTGGTTGTCCCATGTATTGTTTGGAGAGCTGCACTGGGAAACACAGGTCCCTGCTGTGTTATTCCAGCTTTGACACCCTGATAACAGAGACTTGTTTTCTGATAATATATATGTTTGTTCCCCCCAGGCCAAAACCAGCATCCAAGCCACACAATCTAACCTTAGAATTCCCCTCTGTTTTTATTGTGGTTTTGACAATCTGTTGTTGTTGGGAAGCAATTTGAGAAAGTTTGGATATGGTGGGTGTCAACAGCAGGTTGTGTGTGCATATGTATAATATATATGGTGGAGGCAAGAAAATGTTTCTTTCTCTACATTTAAACAAAAATATAATATATTGAAGTTATTATTTAAAGTTTAATAGTTTAATTGCTGGTCAGGTGTAGATATACAAGAATGTGTTATAGGCCTACTATTTTCCTTTGAGGACTCATAGTATGATTCAGGGCTTAAATTTGTCTGTAATATTAGTACAATTGTCAATTCCATAATATGTCATTGTCATACTAAAACGCCACTATTTTATTTCTTATAACTTCTGTCAACAAAATATATACTGGTTACAATTATGCAAAGTTGGTGCAGACTTTTAAATTAAAACAAATCTAAATAAACTCATATTCCTTCAGTCCATCTCGAAATTAGATGTAGAAAATGTAGAGCTTAGCCTGAATGGTTAACTCAACTTAAATAAAAACAACAACTTTCTTGTTAGTTTTGCATTGAAAATCTCAAAACCATTTTGCTTAACATGATGGAGTTTAAATATGTTCTCCGCCTTAACTTATCCGTACCCTCTTTCAGTATCTGCAGATTTAATTAGGTTTGTGACAAAGCAATTATGGTAATTTCCCCAGAGGTTGGGATCACTCATTGACTGTGCTGGCTCAGTGATTAACGGATCTCACTGCTCCCAAAGAGTTAAACATTTGTTGTTGTTGTAACGAGACAATAGTTGTGTACTTAAAGCTACAGCTGTGCCTGACATTCCCGACACCATGTGCGAAAGCAAGATAAATATGTTTGATTAATCAGAATTCACAGTGCAGCGGTTAACGGTAATGGCCAAGACATTTAACTAAAAACGGTCTGTAAGTAATGAATGTAAGGCCTCATCAGTATATGATGGAACAAGATTAGTTTTTAAATAATGATAAGTACAATGTCCATTAAAAGCATTTAATTCCAAATTGGATTCACCCTCTTTCCTCCACCCTTAGTTTGGGCTTTTTGTGATACAAGGGTTTGTTACTACCCGGTATTTCTTCTGTAAATATTTCAGGAAAAGTTCATTAACATGTATAAAATATAATTAATTTGATACCAGGCGTTAATGTAATATATTGTAAATCTTTTAAAAGTTATTAAATGTCTTAATTGTATTAATGATGCAGTTTTGAGGAAGTCATATGTGTTGCTAGTTGTCTGACGTGCCCTGCTTACTGTAAGATATTACTAAATTACAAAAATTATTAAATTCCTAAAGTCGCGTTCACACAATGCGACTTGTAGTATCAACTTCAAATTCAACTCGTCATATCAACAAAAGTTGCATGTGTAGGCCTAGGGTTGAAAGCGATGCGGTTCTCGCGAGAACTTAACAAATAATGTAACTTCTTTGCTATGATTTCAATTGCTGTAATTGTTGTGTTTTATGTGCCATAATATTTCTCGTGCCCTGTAAAACCGGATAAACAGCTGATCATCGCAAAAAATTGAGCGCCTTTGGCCTTGGTGACATTGGGAAAAAAAATTGAATGAAGGGAGGTAACTCCATTCAACTCAAATGCCACAATTTGATTGGCCGAACCTTTCGACTCATCGAAAGAAATAGAGCATGTCCTATTTCAATCCACTTGCTTTCGACTAGTTGAATACAACTCAAGTCGCATCAATTTACTCTGTTCACACGCTTCGACTCGGTCAAATTCGACGAGTTAATACTACAAGGCGCACCATGTGAACGCAGATTATACGGTATTAATTATATAGTTTCAAGGAACATATGTGTAACCAGTTGTCTGATGTGCCATTATAGATTTTATAGGCATAGCAAGTTTGTTTCTGTTTTTTAGCATACTTTTAATTCTTTATCCACCAAAGATACACAAAGAGACAAAATAATCAACAGACAGGGTGGAAATAACATATTTGAGATTTTAATACTCTGGCAAGCTATGGTTGGCTCCAGTAGAAGTTTAGACAAGATAAATAGGCAGACTTCAAGCCTACCCTTTGTATTGTCTGTTTGTTTACATGGCCTAGTAGGTCTGATAACATAAAGTTTAAATAGATATAAGTCTATCACACACACATAAATGCATGGGTGTTCTCAGTGAATGGCTCATATACAAATTTTCCAGGCCATGACATTTCCGTTTTTGATTATACTTCCTGTGGCCAAACATGCCTTTAACATGAATGAAACAAGCATGCTCGAAGTAAGCCTATATATATACTATTTACCCTATTATGGGTTATTGTGAAATTGTTTATACTTTCTTAAGTGTACTGTCGGCATAACTCTAGCTTGCACGTTATATTTTATGTGTTATTAGTTATAGAATAATAATACAGATTCACAATTAAGTGATGCTATTACAGTAGCCATTATTTTCCTTATTTTAATGCAAAATATGTCTAACTTTGTTTGGCCAGGTTTAGTAAATGAAATTTCAAATAAAATCTTTCATTTCTACATTTTTTGTATTATAGGGTAGTCTTTATCTATTTTATATTTTTTTCTAACTTAAAAAAAAAATTATAACTTTTGTGTAACAGTTTCTTTATATTCTCTTACTTCCTTTATGACTTATCAGTGCATATTATTTTATTTAACCTGAACTCATACACTGAGTCTACCACTATGGTGTAAAGGGGTTTATTTTGTACATGTATGTGTGGGTGTAGTTTAATGTCAAATGGGCACTGGTCAGTTTTGTTTATTTTTTATGTCCCCTGTTTTCCTGGTCACATGGTATCTTGGCCACCCACTGGTCATAAGGTGGGGCTGTGTTGAAGTTTTAAATAGAAGGAAACTAAATCTCTCAAGCTTTTGTAAACTCTCTACCCTGTTTAAATCTCCACACCCCCTAATCTACTAAGATAACCAGTGCATGTCTACAGAGATGATGTAATTCCCCTCCCTCTCTCTATTCACCAGTCCCACAAGCTGATATGGTATTGAATCTGTTGACCTGCTGCAGGGTTAAATGACCTTGTGTCAACACAGTGCCAAAATCTGAGAGGGGGGAGTTTATCAGTGAGAGACATGGCAGTCATTTCCTCTCCTTCATTTACTTATCAAATAATCAGTACAGTATGATTGCTAATTATTCCCGAAAACCTAATATATAATGCTGACATTCTGCATAATTTTTTCTATATAAAGGTAATAAAGCAGGATGTGTAATCTTTTTCAGAAATTAAAATAATTATATTGTGAAAAAAAAATTAAATTCCTCTATGCTATTGAGTAGGCCATCAAAATATTCCCATATTTGGTATCTTTTTTATGCTTGTTACATATTACAGCATTTATCTGTGATATGTGCATTATTTTAGGCATTTCCAAAACGATAACTCTGCAAGACAAGTAATTCAAATTTAGTATTGACTTTAGTAATTATATAGTTGGAGCTTTTCTATGGTCATCTGTTTCTTTATGTTGACTGTCCCAAGCCTATCTCACCCCTCAGTCAGCTTGTGTGTGCCTTATGTGTGTAGTGGTCAGTTACCCTCCTTATCTTATCACTGAACTGGTCACCTGATTGAACCAGCCTATGTGCTCACTCTCACAGTACTTCCAGTGTCCAGTAGATTAGAGGGAGGTGGACTGTGGATTTTCTGTTTCCCTACTAGTATACCATTTGGTGGATTGAATATATGTTTTCCAGGGATACTACACTACAAGACATTGCAAACCTTCACCAATTGTGAGTATGTGTAATCTGAATTAGTCCTAACTAACTGTTCAGTAACATTAGGCTAGATAACATGTTTGATTGCACATGTTATTGATTGCACATGTTACATGTTAAGAAGACAATTCAGCGGATCAGTAAAACATCTAATATTTGTTACCGGTAAATCATTTTAATTCATTTTAATTCATTTTATTCATTTTTGATTTTTTAATAATAAACTTTGAGTAACCCATTTATGTTGTGTTGTTATATTGACAACCATCCGCTTGACATTTCATTGGTTAGTTTACATTCATAACTTTGATATGTTTCTGGTGTTTGTGACACATTCATGGACTGGTGTGAAGTGGATGGAAGTTTTTAATCATATGAATTTATAATTTTCATGGATGACTTGCTGGTCACCAGATGTTTTTGCAAACGATTTGTATTGCACCAAGTGTGATGTTTGGTATTGGGCCAAATGTGGATGACTTTGGGCCAAATGAGGATGGTGTAAGGCCAAATGTTGATGGTGTTGAGCCAAATGAATATGGTTTTGGGCCAAATGAGGATGGTGTTTGGGGAAGGCCAACCGTTTATGGTGTTGGGCCAAATCTTGATATTGTTGGGCCAAATCTTGATGTTATTGGGCCAAATGTTGATGGTGTTGGGCCAAATATGGATTGTGTTGGGCCAAATGTGGATTGTGTTGGGCCAAATGTGGATTGTGTCGGGCCAAATATGGATTGTGTCGGGCCAAATGTTGATGGTGTTTGGCCAAATGTTGATGATGTTGGGCCAAATGTGGATTGTGTTGGGCCAAATGATTACCAGCTGATGTTGGGTCAAAGTTTAATTGGCCATATTCCAACTTGATAATGTTGGACTGAATGTAGATGGTGGTGGGCCAAAGGCGGATGGTGTTAGGCCAAATGTGGATTGTTTTTGGCCAAAAGTTACCAGATAATTTTGGGTCAAAGTCTAATAGAACATATTCCAGCCTGATGGGTGTGGGCAAATGGCATACACTGATAATTTGGGGGCGTAGATTTGACAGCACAAAGACAAAGAAGTATGATCATAGGAGTACTACTTTACAAAGATGAAATTTAAACTTTTCTATTAGGATTTAAACTGCAACAAATGGCAATCATATAGTGACCTACATAACAGAATTGTTACATAACCATGTTGATTCTCCTATGTTCTATATAATTTTACTCTCCACCATGAGTAGATATGTGCAAAATTGTTAATCCAGTCCAGTTACCTTCCTATTTCCCAGGTAGCTAACAGTGATGTACCATATAGACATGAATCCATACAATATTGCCCAGGTAAAATGTAGCCCGTGGTAATGTACGATAGCCGATAACTGTTAACCAGGAGTCCCATTCTGTGTGACAATCATATAAAGTCATCAGTGGCCATGCTTTGTTGGTTTAGTATGTCATAATCTGATAATTCAATCCCCATCGGTTTGCCTTATTGATTCACTAGGTACATGTTCTTGTCAAGCATTTTCAATCCCTGACTGAGTCTGTTAGTGATTCTGTATGAAGGCTGCTGTCAATTGTTGTTCATTCAGGTGATTAGGCTTGTAAAGCATGTGTTAATACCTGAGAATAGTATATACAATTTCAACCTATTTTGAAAATGAGTGCAGTTTTCTCCCTAGTGTGTTTACCATGTCTATCATAAATGGTACAAAAGGTAAAAGAAAAAGTTGTTGATTGGATTTTTATCAGGGTATTGATCTGGCACTTTAGTTGATTGATCTCCAGGGACTTGGGATTCTATGGCTTCCGGAGTTGACAATATTGTCGGTGGTACAGTAGATATAGCGACAGTAAGCGACTCTACGAGATTGATGAGGTGGATACAGAGATTCAATTCCCTGTGTGATATGTCCAGGTGTAAACAGTCACAAACACCCACTTCACTCCTAAATACCAACAGAAACCGCACAAATTAAACCATAGCAAAAAACAAATCATTCTCTTTTATATGGCGTATTGATGGAAGAAAGATCTTGAAAGTAATCTGAATCTGAATTGTTTTCTTTTAGTGTACTGCATGAAAAGAAACCTACTGTAAACATATGTGGCTTAGAAGTTCAGTGTGAATTCTTATAGATATTTATAATGAGAAACACAGGGCTGACAATCAAATTCCTCTTTTTTTTTCCTATTTGAAAAGATCATATTAACACATGCTGCATGTAAGTTCAGTCCAATTTCATATCCTTATTTATAATCAGCAGTTAAATAGTAGAAATCTGAAAAATAAAAGATATGACGAAAATTTAATATGTTACACAAACTTACATTAGCTACTATCAAGTTCATCCTGAATACCAGACTGGCTTGTTAGTATATTGTGTCTAGACTAAGTAATATTAAGTTGAGAATTCTTTGATGAAAACATTAAGACAATTTGATACCAAACGTGACTACGGCCAGATATAGATTGTACATATTGGTATGTACAAAGCAAAGAGGATAAATACATTGGAGATGTAGGGACAGGAAGGCTAAATTGTGCTGGACAACTCTCTAATTCAATAATCCCTTAACACACTGATACCTCTGCTCACATGCTGAAATTTAATTATTTTGTCCTGGTCACTGACTGTCACTCTTTACAACTGTCTTTGTGCTTTTAGAGATTGTTGACAATTGTGATGGAACAACAATGGTGAATTTTAGCAGTTGTCCTGTCTTGTGTGTCCATTAAGATGACCACCCAGTGACCAGTGTCAGCCGAATTCAATCCTCTTTACTCAACTAGATTAAATGTTATTATCTTCAATTGATTGTAATAATGGATAACAGAATGTGATAAAGGGAACATTTCATTTGTCCCTTTGGGGGGAAGTCCATCTGGAGATCTTAGCACCTAAAGATACAGAGGCCAGGGGCCTGGTTGATTAAAGAGCTATTAAATTTGATCTGCTATTCACAAAATCTACAATAACTGATTTAATCAGGTGATAATTGCCAATAGTCTTTGCACCAAAGGGACCCGATAACTAAGTGACTAAATTCTCTGCTTTATCTCTACCCCATTAATAATTTCAGCATATGAAGAATAATGCACAGCTATTAACTGAGCTTGGCCAAACCTTAGTCTGAGAATTTGGAAGAAACCCACTGGATTTGTTGAGAAGGTTGTTTCTTAGGATTTCCCTTGTAATTAAATGTTAAATAGCATATTCCCATGGTAACTGAAGACATCCAGGAATCTCATACTTTTTTTTTTGTTAATTTTTTTACAACAGATTTTCTGAATTAACTAAGATTTCTTTTTCATTTGAATTTTCTTGTGATTGTAAATTATAAGGATTTGCCTACAAATCAATCATGCAAAATGAACGTTGTTCTGGAATTTGGAAATTTCTAAATGTTGAATGCAGTGTTTTAGTTAAAAGCCTCCTTTTGCTTAGTCATTCTTCTAATTCATCTAAATCAACTATCATTAGATCATGGTTAACAGTGGTTATCTTTAATTTATCTTCTGATAGTTGTGTGTTGGATTACAAGGTGATTTTCCGTCAAATCTTATGAGGAATGTGTCAATTATATTATTTTTTAGGGTGTAATTTTCGTAGTTTTTGTGAGGATTTTCATATTTGTGAGCCTCGGTAATCCCATATTTGTTTTATTATTACCACTATTAATCTTAAGATATTTTTATAATGCTGTAATCTTTGGTATCATTGATCAAAGTGACATTGACTATGGAGTGAGAGGTTCAGTGTCTTGATGTTGGGTTGGTTCCAGTCTGTCTGAGATTGTGACTGGATCATAGTGATATGTGGTTATTATCTGTCCTAAACCAAGTCTGCCTTAACCATAGTCAGGATTAGTCATGGTGTCAATGTCCCTCGTTTTCCTCTTTACAAAAATGTCAAAGTTCAGAGGCAGAGAGAATTAAACAGTCTTTCTCAATGATAACTGATCCGACTAACAGTCATTTTCAGCTCCTTGTGATGCCTGCAGTTTTCACACAAAGTAGAATGAAATGTTAACATGCGCATGCAATGAACTTCGTAAAAAAATTAAGAAAGTTCAAAATTGTATTGTTTAAAAATTTTGACATGGAATCACTACCATAAACAATTGGAAAAAATGGTTTTGTTTTATTAACAAAGGGTATTGGTACATATTTATTTAAGACTAAAAAGTACCATTGGATTTAAATTGTTATTACCGTATGTATGTTTGTGAAAGAAAGGTTTGTACTACAAAATTTGAAATCCAAAAACAATGATTAATTTGTTGGTATTTGTTGTTGTTTGTTTGTCCTCTGACTTTTTCAGTTACGGTCTAGAATACCTACCCTTTAATCTACTAGCAGGTGTATTAGGTAGTTAAGGTGAAGAATATTAATACTTTGGCTTAAAGAGATGATACACCTGTGTTGTGTTATCTGATACACCAAGATCTATATCTTAAACACCTCCAACAATAAACACTCTATTCTCTGTATAGAAAATCTGACTGATTGCAAATTGAGTCGTTCTGGATGATGACCCACACACCCAGAGTGCTGAAAAGAATCAAGTTTAGCGGCTCTGGTCAACAGCCTCGGGCTCTTTGTCACCCTTCCTCTTGTTTCCTGGGTCAAGAGCTAGCATTTTACCCCTAGAGTGCCAGCCAATTAAATCTCATGTTTTAGACAGGATCTCTTCAAGTGGCATTTCCATCAATCTAGCAGCACTAATAGGACGCTAGCCACCCTGGTCAGCTTTTTTTGTTCCCGAGCTGATTTGTTCAAGCACTTGATCTCTCTATCAGTCGATAGCCATTGTGTTTTCTGCTCAGTCAGTCTATGACAGGTAAAGCACTGGCTCACAGGTAACCCATTCAGACTTATAATGGTGGCGTGGGTTTGTTTAGTGCCAGCTGCTGCTCACTGTTACCGGATTCATCTGTGCTAGTAAAGGTAAGCCACGGTAAAACAGTTTGTGGTTGTATAGTAAATGTTTAGAATGACCAGTTACTCAGGAAGAAGTCTGTGCACTGACTGCGCCTATCACATCTAAGTGTAGTCTTTAATGATTTGATGCTTGCAGATTCCAGCAGTATCAAAGCAAACTACTGAAGGATAAATGTAAAAATCAATAAAGAAGGAGGCTGTAATTGACCTATAACTTCATTACAAAGGTGCTAGCGCTAGACAAATTACCTGAGTAGCCAAAGATATTGATTATCTATGATCAGAAAGTGGATAGTTTTCAGGTGTAAGCTACATTAATAATGGCAACTTTCTGTTGGTAACCGTGATCATTTACCAGGTTAGATATTGAAGTGACTGCCGAGAATCTTTGTATTTGCTGGCACTACAAGTCATGTGCAGCTAGCTCACTGTTAGAACAGTCCACAGCAGTCATTTGCAGTGTGAGCTGTGGAATACCCGATCTGCAGGGAATGTAGCGGATGTTGAATTTATATGCCATGGTAGCTGTTGCAACCGTCTCAAATCTCGCTTGATTTTAGGTAAGTGGATAAATACTAAATACTGTCACACATATACTAAGTAATATCACATGGTTGAAAACATTTGATACTCACAATATTCAAATGTGAATTTTTAATAATAAATAATTCTGGAAAACCTATCACAACATTATTTTATTCATTCCACCCAGACGAATAATTATTAATGACATTTAGCCATCAAATCTGCAGTAATCTGAAAATAACTCGATCTCTCCAATGATTACCTGCGGTTGAAATGTATACTTCAGAAGCAATATTGCAAAGTTTGTATATAATGTTTCCATGTAAAGCCATTTTGGACAGAATAATGTTCAGTTCCAAACATTATATTGTGTGCGGGTGATCTGATAAGATATTTCCTTATCCATTGATTTAATATGTCTCAGTGAGTAGTGTATAAAGCATGTTGGCTTAGCTAGCCTTCATGTGTTAAAAAAACAAATTATATAACCCCAAACTTGTGTGTTTAAATTTAATAAAAAGTAACAGCCTATGGTAATCTGGAGTCGCTAGCTTTAGCCATTACACCTAGCCTGTACTGCTGGAAGACAGTTGCTAGGTGGATGCTACATATTGAGGTCATCATTATTCCATCTTGTATCAGAATGTAACGACTCTATTTGCCTTGCTGATCCAATTGACTGGGCATGCAGGTCTACTTTTTGCATTCACTCTGACATGCACGGCTTGCTGTTTTCGATGGGCGATTGTTTCTATCCTGTTTGTAGTAGATTAAGCCTGTTTTGATAAGCTGGATTTCTGGAGGCAACCGTTCGCATAAGAATTTGTCATGTTTGAGTCACGATGGCAAATGAAAAGCGACCACGCCAAGCACCGTTGGTTTTCCAAACACGTCTTTCTACCATACCCTGGTTGTATCCATAAGATTGATAGAGTATTGATAACACTGATATTTTTTTTCTTTGACATTTTGGCAAAGAACTTTGTACTGTCACTTATTTGAAAAGCTGGCTAGGATGAAAGTGTTAGTGGTTGGATGTGTATGTTTTTACAAGGCTGACTCTGTGAGAGACTTCACGGCTCCTGATGACCGTTGTGTGACAGACTAGATTAGAGGCGGATTTCTTTAAATCTCCTCACAGTTCTACTGCTGCTCGAGAGGTTTGCTGTCATAATTGTTGAAATAACACAAAGTTGACTCATGGAATCCTTGTCATTTCCCAAAGTGCTGTATTGTCAAAGAATGAAAGATGCATTCTAAGGTAATGTCATTATGAAGGACTTAGATTGTGGATTTAGGGGTAGTGGCCATTTTAGCAATTTCGTTAATATGGATTGAGCATATTAGAAATGTTACTTCAATGAATACTCAGTTGCCAGTTTTTTGTATTTGGGCAGATTTATTTTCAGACTGCTACATCCTTGTATTTATTGACGGTTTCCCCAATACATATTTTATTAAACATTTTTAAACCTACAAAACCAGGCGGCTCCGGATTGTGCTGTATGATTACCTTTAATTGGGCCTACATATTTTTCTTCTTCTGCTTTTAAACTCTACATTGAAGGTTTGTTGTTCTGTGTCCTCTGTAATAATTCATTTGGGTTTTTGTTTGGCTTTTTTGACCAAACCTGAAGATCGAATAATCCATGTTGATGATGACATAGCGAGTCATGAGTTTATCTTTTTAACACTGACCAAGTATAAAATGATCATGATTATTTTGGAAGATGTTATAACTGATCGAAAGCCTTGTAATATTTTATTCTAGTTGTCAAAAAAATAATGTCATACGATATATTGTAATCGCCAGTCTCTTCCTGTATTCTGGACTGAGTGGAATATAAAACATGTAATGCCTTTGCTAGGTGTTTAAGATCCCAGCTTGCAGTTCATTCTTTAAAATAGACTATTTAAACATCAAACGCAGAAATAGAAAAAAGAAAGATGTTCAAAGAACTTTACTTGAATAACCTATTATAGCTTAAGGTTGCTTCATTGCATTACAGAATAAATGTACATTTACAATTATCTTTATGGGTTTATTCAGGTTACACTTAAATCTTGAAGAAAAAATTATGTAAAATGTAAAAGGATTCTTAAGATGGATACTTTAGTTCTCACACTATTTGTGCATAATGATTGTTGAAATGGAATATAGGAAATGTTTGCTCTCACACTTTGTTCAGTGTATTTGACTGTAAAGCCTGATCACGCATTACTTAAATCAGCATGAATGGCGTTCAGTTAAGTGCTGGAGTTAGACCTGTAAATTAATACTAAATGTGTCACTTAAGCAGAAAGTACCGACCAATATTATGGGTACCTTTTTACCAATAACACTAAAACAAGTCAAGCTAATGGTGGAATATCCGTGTACGAGATGAAAGTAATTCCTCAAGTATTCCTTTAGACAGGCGAGCCAGCTATATTGGCGAATGGACTTTTCTTTTCCTTTTCAGTTATTTATTCATTAAGACCATGTAAACTTGATCAATACCGAAAGGAGACCTATTCTATTTCACCTATCTCTTAACCCAAACTGATTTCAGCCACTGTAGAGTCTGATTGAATTTGGAAAGCACTTAGCATTCCGTATTTGTGGATGTGTGTTTTTATGAGAAACCTGTGTTGCCAGTTGTAGAATGTGATTGTGTAGGGTACAGAGCTAATAAGCTAAAGGGCTGGAGTTGGTGTTAATCTGCCTGATACATAACCCTCTCTGGGACTGATCCAAGTTGACAACCACTAGCCCCATGATGGATATCATTGAGTTTAGGGAGGGTCATGACCATTTCCATTCCTGCCCAGATCAATATTTCACAATCTTATACACCGATATATAATACTGTTGATGACCAGCCTATACGTGTACAGCGATGATGGTCGAACTCTTATCTTCAACACTGCTAGTCAGGTGGAAAATTATTGGCTGTTAACTTAAGTAATTATTGCCTGTAATTAAATTTGTTTTAACACATGGCGTGGCTTCTAAAGAATACCTGGCTAACATTCCGTTAAAAATTTTGGCTGTATAATACAGGGGTATAAACTGTATAGTAATTGAATTCTTTTTAACTTGGTGCATTGTGTCTCGTAATGTGGATAGACTTAACAGTCCTTTCTCCCATTATATCATAATAGTAGGCACCTTACCTGGTTGTTAAATGAAAATGTGTCAGTGCTAAATTCATTAATGAAGCTTTCTCCTCCATGATTTAATCTTTTATACATCAAGATTTGTACATTGTCTCAATGTTAATTTGTAAATGACTTCAAAAGTTTATTACCGACAAAGTTATACACGTTATCAGGCATTTAGAACGATGATGTGTTAGAATTCTCAACAGGTTCGCTACACATCAGTTTAATCTGTCAAAGCTTAAGTTGAGTTTGTGCCTCTTTATGTTCTTTTTATACCATGTAAGAGGTGTACAAAGGTTTATGATACCCAAAGATGTACCCATTAAAAAAATATTTAGCGCCAAAATGTGTGAAAATACATTACAGGCGTCAAACATTAACTTACATTTGCTTATGACTCTTTAGATGTTTAAATATTTACTTTACTTAATGCTAATGGGCTTTTATTGTTTGTTGCTCCAGTTACAGTAAGAAACTTTCAACAGAATGTGATATGTAAAAAAGAGGGAAAAGTAATCGGTTTGACTAAACTGTGTCTGTTTTACTCCCTCTATCACATTAAATAGGACAGTAGCTTAAACTATAAGATATGCAATTTTTATGTTTCGTAGATGTAACTTGCATGGTGGCATGATATAATGATGTATAACCTCAGAAAGTAAAGATAATGCCAATAGTCAGCTGGTTGGATGAGAGCTTTCTGTGTGTCCTGGTGCTCTCTGAGCTAAAGGACATCAGGAAGCTGATTTGTCTTTGGAGTCCTGTTTTGAGAACTGTCCTTGTCCTGTCTCATCTCTGTGTTGTTCAGGGTGGTTTCCTTCACCATTTAGGCTGGCACTCGGTCATATGAGTGAAATAACTTGAAGTATGCCATAAAACCCCTCATCCCTCAATCATAGTGCAAATAATTTATTAAAAGTACGTTTACATGTTTGACGAGTTTTTAACTGTTTACTATAGGTAAGATTGTGTAGCTACACCATGTATGTTAAACACGTGCTGTGCACCCTGTTAAAGATGAGATGGCACACATCTGAAACTGATTTTCTTTTCCAGCCTCTTGTTTTGAGTGGAAGTTTTCTTTACCAACCATGGCACATGACACCCTTTAAATGCATATATCAAGTTTTCCTTTTCGTGCTGGTACTTGGTTGAAGACTGAAGCTACCGTTCAAATGCTTTCGGATTAAAACTTCAGTGTGGCGTTAATTTTTTCTCTCTCCTCAACTTGCTTGTTGACACAACACTACTGTATGTGTCAGACTGGCCATGTTCTTAATACTTTCCTACAACATTAGTGAATTAAGAGACAACCAATTATGATGGGCAGCAGGCTTGGGTCAAGAGGTGGGCAAATATTTGGCCAGCTTTGGCTGCTGAGTTCTGGCTGGCCTGAGGAGTGTGGTTCCTGGAAGAGTAGCTAGCCTGCCAAGATATCAAACAGTTCTCAAGAGGATCAACAAACAAACCAAGATCCCCATCTCTCTGATATTTCTCAAACCAGATTGCTTCATATCCATATGTTTCATTCATCTCTTATTCCTTCAAATACACCATTTATTCCCTTCTCAGATAGCATTGAAGAATTTAGAATTTGCTGAATATATAAACACGTGACTGTTATTGATGAATATATCACAAAAATAGTTTTGTGCCAGTCAATATTGAAGTAGCTTTTACAATTTCCATAGAGCTTTGTTGGACTAGGAATAAATTAAGTCTTCCAGTGTACCAACATTATAAGCACACATTCCAGTTAAAAGCATATATAAAAAGTGCCTGCTTGCAAATTAAAGCTTATCTGTCGTTAAATGTGTTAATTTGAATTGAGCTTTTTTTCCCACTTCTTTGTGGGTTTCTTTGTGTAAAAGTTTTGTTCGCTCTTGTGCATTATTTAAAATTTATTGAATCTTTTCACAAGATTTTAAAAATCTCTTTGCTACCTTAAATTTTGCAGTTTATATCACTCTGATATATACCAGCTACCTGAACAACAATAAAATTTTATAAATGTCTCTTCGCTAGTTAAAATTTTGTAGTTTATATCACTTGGTTTTTGTTAAGGTAGTTTGCATCAGGGTAGGTTTACGTATTACTTACTTAACTAATTGTCCAATAACTCATTGGATTGTGATGTGTCTAATGTTTACATTTTACTAAAATACACACCATTTGTAGTGGCATTCTTCAAAAAGATCGATCCAATAGTTTGATATTTAAGCGCACAGAAGTGAAGAAGTTTTGTCACTGAAGGTATTCTGGATTTGTGGCTTTCCTACTTCACATGTAATGCCTGTTTTCCGTCTGTCTGAGGAGAAAATTCTGACTAACTAGGGATAAAGACCAGCTGAAGAAATAGAGGATTGCCAGAGAGAAAAAACGGTGGGATGATATTAATAAGATCCTGATGTTTGTGTCTGGAGCTGGATATAGGTGAAGCAGCCCTTAATACATTCAATGACATTCTCACTGGAATTTATTGATCAAGCCAGAAACTTCTCTAAGACATTGCTGGCCAGAGAGACATCGATGCAGACCAAGGATTTGGCGGAGATGTCACCGGGAGGTCCCGTACTGTGAGAGTATTGCACAAGCTCCTGGGAGGTCTTCCAGTTTCTGTCAGACATGTCTAATGCTGGAGAAATCCTGTTAACTCAAGAAACGGATTCCAAGGCAGCAATCAGAGAAAACACCAAGGAACAAACCACAGAAATATGCCCCTTCCTCAATACCCTAATACAAGTGCCATTCTTCACAGCGGAGATTCCGAGGTTTTAATGGACTTGAAAATGAAAAACCACATTTGAAATCAGGCCCTGCCCTGAGTCATCTTCGTTTGTCAGGCGGCAGTTAAGGCATTGGCGCGGAAACATTGTCAATATTTTGATGGGTGAGGAAAGTGTTTTAGTATTGTTGGGAAAATACCTGGTTGAGTGGGTGAGGATTTGACAGTGAGTGTCTGGATAGAAGACAAAGCTCATCAACCAGGCTTTGTTCTCGCCAAAGACAGCCTTTCAAATTTCATGCAGATTAAAATCACCAGATTTGCCAAGGGTTTTGTTGAATTTGATGCTTGACTTAGTGGCTGAGTAATTTCCTCCTTCAGGATCACTGAGAAAGATAAAAAAAGAAAGATTGCCAAATGCTCACTAAAATCAAAAGGCAAGGATCTGTAAATAATAAGGTTTAGGGCTCTGATTGGGACATCTGATCATATTGAAGGGGCATAACCTTAATGCTAGACAAATACCCCAGATAGCCATTAATATCTGTCAAAAGCAAAATCTATAAAAAGTTCCATCATTATTTTCCAGACAGTGTGATATATTTCCCTTTTAAATATGCCCGTAGGAGAGTGGGTGGTGGCGGCGGGAGCTTCCTGTGCCCTGGTAATAAAGGGCATCAAGAAGTAGGTTTGTGGTGTCCTGTATTTCGTCTTATGATGTCTTGTGTATTGCCATTATCATGAGAATGGTTTTCCTTCAACCACTGGGCTGGCGTGCCATCATATGAGTGAAATAACCTAAAGTTGTAACCTAAACAAAAACAAACAAATTGAAGAGGACAGTTTATAATATTATGCCACTGTCCGTCCGGAAGTCTGACCACATCATTTTTTCCGGCCCATAACTTCAAAACAAGCTTATGCTTTGTAAAAATGTTACTTATATTTAGAGGGTGCGTCATGACCTATATGTTTATACACAAGGCCATTGGGTCAAGGTCTAGGTAACCATAGCCAATAATGCTAATACCTTGTCCAGGTCATAACTTAAGAACTAAAAATTTTCAGAAGCTTAAGCTTTGCACAAATGTTTCCTTTGTCTATGGCATTTGTTATGATCTATACCCAGGACCTTGGATCAAGTCCAATTGGAGGAAGCAAACCAACAAGTGCACATCCTGCACTTGGCGTTTTTTTGTTGGTTGTTATTTCAAAAACTTTCTGTGTTCACAGCTAAGCAACGCAATAACCACAATTGTGAACAGATTTTAATTCCTGTGAAAAGTTCTCACACTTGAAGAAAAATGAGATACGGATAGAAATATAAAATAAATATTGAAGATAGTTTTTATCTTCTATTAGAATGTAGACCACGTACACTAACATTATGTTGATTGTTTTTCTGTTTGCAAAAAACAAAAATTCAGAGAAAACACAGAATAATGTGATACTTTGGGGAATATTCACCTAGATTTTGTACAATATATTGAGATTGTTGAACACTTTTGCATCTATTGTGATCAGATTGTTGCCTGGAGTTTTTTCTTACTGCGACAGTAGCTGTTCAGAAATGTTATCATTTTCTCGAATTAGGTACCATCTATCACATTAAGGCTGAGCTATCAGACCATGGGGTAGCTAATTCTAAAGATAACCTAGACAAATCCCTTAACTGGAGTAAATCAAGCGATAAAAAGCTTTTCAGTTTGTTAAGTCTGTTAGTATCGGATCATTCTAGCGATCAGACCCACATGTCCAGGGTTAGGGATTTTATGCCCCTGTAGTAGTCTTTATTCAGGCAGGTGTTAAAAGAGTAGAATGATTCTGTCTGTCTCTTTTATCCCATAAGATAATCTACCATGAAACATTAAACCCTCAGCCAACTAGAAGTATCTGTGGAATAACAAAGAATAAACGCCCTTTTGGATATAAAAGAGGTGCCCTTCAGTGTTTTGGGCAGTTGGTGTTTCTGGTCTGTGTCTCGGAATATTTGATGTGTTGATGAGGCTCTTGGACTTACTATACTTTTGTCAGGTAGAGTGTGTTGTTATTTTACTGGTTTCCCTTTACTGCAGTCAACTATTTATTAAATTAAAAAAAGAAAATTAATGTAGAATTTGAAAAAAATGTTTATGGTGTATGTATTTTCATTTGCTTGAAAGAAACATTTATGGAGGTCTTAGCTAGCTATTTATGTTAGTTAGAACTTGAAGTTAGCAAGAAGAGTGTGTTTTTTTGTACATGTTAATTACTTCATTATTACATTTTATGATTTGTTTGTAATGTAAAACTTGAAAATATAAAATATTCTAATGACCTTATATTATGATCTAAAAGTATTGATAATGGAATAGCTATTTGTTTGTGACCTTTTGTTTTATTGTTTTAAAACTAGACCATACAATTACCATTAGCCTTATGACTAATCCAGCACTTAAAGACATAAAACAGCAAAAACTCTTGTAAATGTTCATTTTATACATAGTGAGTTTATGGTTATATTTAAGTAATTTTACTTTCTATCTTACTGTATTGGTGACTGGTGGGAATTAAACTCCTAAGTTAACTGAATCCAGACAAACCTATGTTGACATACAGTTAAGAGAGTTGTGATGGATGTTTGCTTTTATAATACCATTTGTTTGGTAACTAGGAGTAATTAATAGAGCTGTGCTATGGAGGGTGTGATCCGGCTCTTGTGGATCTCCATTCACAGTTCACATTTAGGTTCCTCACAATACTGGAGCTCCACGGGGAATTCTGCTGTCTCCTAATTGATTGGGAATAATACTGGAAATAGTAAAACCAATCAGGTTATTGAGCAGCCTCAAGAGTGGTTCCACCAACAGTTTAACTTAATACACTTCACTGTTTGTTGCCTATGTAAAAGAGAGACCTAATGAACTGCTGACTAAATATAACGAAAAACACTCCCACATTTTTCAAATAGCCTAAGCATTACTATTTTGCCTTCCGTAAAAAAATTGAAACAGAACATAATGGTATTTGTGAAAGCTGGTTTTCTCTTTGTGGAACACATAGCCCCAGTGCAAATCATTTGAAGTAAAATTACTGTGAATTATTACACATAAATTATTGGTTTCTATTTGTTGTTGAGCATTATCAAAGAAAGAAAGAAAAAAAGTGGGTATAATTAATTAAAAGACAAGTCCATTTATTTCACTATTTTCCATGTGTAATTAGAAACATATATGCCTGTATTTTATAAGTCTCAAAGTCAGCATAATGGAAACTAGCTATTTTGAATGTCGTTAGTGAACCATCCAGACTTTAGCATTATAGTAAATAGGAGCTTATTTAAAAAAACTTTATTTGTTGCTGGTATTTCACTGTTTTAAAACTTTAATCTCGCAAAATATCATCTCCATATACATAGCAACTTATTTCATGTTTTTGATTTTAATATGTATACTTTTTTTTTAAACTAGATTCATGAAAATTTAGTGTTTTCTTTAAATCTCTTTACATCTAATATGTCTATTTTGAAAATAAAAAATTGCATCATATATTGTGAAAATACTTTAAACAGTTTGTAAAAATCGTACCTTAATTAATCTGCTTGTTGTTTAAGTGTATCAGGAAGCGTTTGTGTTGATGTTTCACTTTACTTCAAAGGTGAAAAGTACACTCAGATTGCAATAGGTTTTGACAGATGTCAGTCTTAAGCTTATGGTATTAGGTGCGGCATGTGTGCTTACAAAATGACTACTGCACAATACCTATCCACCAAAGAATACTTTTTCTTCAGGCTTTCTAGAATGGGTTAGCACTTTTACTTCTATAGACACACTTTCTTTAGAGCCTTTAACAAACACCTGTCTAACTTTAGTACAAAGGTGTGTTTTATTTACCTCTCTTCCGTAGCCCCAGGGGTTGTCCATAGGTCTTACAGCGCTTCACTAAGAACCTATCATAGTGTGTCTGTGACAATTGGCTTTGTAGATGAAGCAAATTGTGCGTGCTGAAATTGAATCCTTTCACCTGTTGAAAGGGTTGAGTGAGCGGCGGGTGCCCAATAAAGGGTTCAGCAACAAAAGAGGGCAAGAGTCTTGGATAATCCCTTAGATCACGGTGCCTGGAAAGTAAACATTGACTGACCAACCACTCTTATCCACTAGCGTTTCTTCACCACAACAAATTTTGCCTTTGTTGTTGTTGGCCTTGCCAACCACACAATGAGGGAATTTGATGGGATACTATAGAATCTTTGAATGGGTTGTCTTAACAAAAATTCAGCAGGTCTGGGATTAAGCAATTTGGATACAAAGTGCAAGTTTTGTACGACAGTGGAATCAGTAATCTATTTTGCGACAGTTGTGCAGATTTAATCAAATCAACACAAACTGATTGAACGGTTTTTACTGCAGGTATGTTGATATTTTTTGCAGTCAATAGAATCCAGCTATTAAAAATAAAGGTGCGGGATAAAAAAAAGTTACAGCCAAAACATTGGAAAGATGAAAGTCAACTGTAGTTAGTTTATACAATATATGCAGAATTTTTTGTTAGTTCTTTTTTTATCTTATTTTTTCACCATTCAGGCTACTTCACCTAACAAGTTTGTGAGAATTGTGTAAAGAAATTGTTTTTATGCCAAGGTTAAATTCGTAGGATGGTTTAACTGTTTCCAGATTCCACCATGTTGTTTTTTTTCTACATCCATACAATATCAACAATGGCTCAGTTCTGTAGGGTTTGCACATGCTCATACAGAAATGTCTGACTTCCAGAATAGAAGTGGTACATCTTACAGTCCATCGATATGTGTTCAATAAATGTAGGGATTATCCAACCAAAGTGTTTACCTGTCTCTAGAAACAGGTACCAGCTGGTGAAAGGAACATCAATGATATCTTCTGGGTAAACTTTTTATGTCAGCTCAGTAAACATTCAGCCCGTACTTCTATCGGAGTATGTAATTGCTTGGGCTGTGTCTACCCATATATATCATCTCATTATGAATTTCGAAATTGTGCAAAGCTATCTTCGTACTGATTTTCTCAAGTGCTGCTGTTCAAGCGTTTTGGATTCACTCAATAAGGGATATTCCATAACCATTTTATAATGGTAGTTTTTTTTAGCTCCTCAATTTATAAAAAAAAACACTTTCCAAACTTTTTTTTTCTTCAAATAAATTAGGTAAAGAATTGGTAAATGGATAAACCTGGTCTTTTATAAGATTGTCATCATGACAGAAAAGAAAAAGAGAAGTAACTTTTCTAATCTAACATTTGCACATTAAGTGAGTTTTGGTAATAAATAAGTCATTAATCAGTTTAGAGTTTCATTTCTAAGCATGCTTATGGGTGTCATTTAGATTCTAATTAGGTCCATCCTTATATTTTGTTAATTTTTTTTTCAACCTCAAGCTTAATACAATCACATGTTTTGTGATGGTTTTTTTTCCTTCTCAATATCAAGCTTGTGACCTGTCATCATATGTTGTGAGATTTTTTTTCTCAGTGTCATGATTCATACAATCATAAGTTCGGGGAATTTTTTTTTTCTCCCTATGTTGATGGATATACCAGCTGTGTCTATTACACCAGATTTGTTTTCTCTGAGTAAGGCGTGGCATTTTGACAATACTCAGATAAACCTATTACTTCTCTTTACCTAGCTCGGCCAGGGCATCTTAGGTCACGTTCTCGGGGAGGAAGGGCAAAGAACTTGGTTACCATGGTGACATGTGATGTAGATGAAGGGTATAGACATTGCAGGCGTTGTTCTGGTGTGAAGTGTTCTCTTTTGGTAGCTCGGTGGTGGTATACAATTACTCTGCTCAGTTTATTTGTCTTCATGCTGCAGAGGTGAAGCTACCCCATAAAAAACAGTTTGCTGGCTAGATCGGAGCTATATACATACCATTTCGGAGTGCTTTATAGCTCACAAGCCCAGGCAACTGCCACAAGACAGAGCCATAAACCCCAATTCATTTCTGGAACTTGTTTGTTTTAAAACACTAGAGAAGCTAAAAAAATCAACTCAATGCTGGCTAGATTTCAGATTTAAAATCAATATAGACTTCAACTAGCTAGTTTTAACTTGGGACTGTATCTCAGTTCCCGTCCTTGGCTGCTGTTAACTTTGTTTTTTAGCTGGCACAATTCAACTCTGTTTAACAACACATGGCTTAGATAAAAAAGGGTCTTCAGTCAAACCTTGAGCCATGAACCTAAAACTTGTTTGTTTACAGCTCGTTAACTTCTTCAGACTGCCATCTTCCAAAACATTCCTGCTCTGGTGCCGATAGAAATTCTAGGAGAAATCATAATAAACTTTGTTGCACAACTGGAGGAGTTAGGCCAGAAAGACACCCAATGTCTGTAGCTTATTAGCACATAATGTAAACTGAGACAAGACACTTTAAACACATGGATAAACTTGATGCCTTTTTGTCGGTCAATTTTCTGGTATAGGCCTACATTGCCCTGTAACTCAACTGTTTTGCTTTTGGCTTTTTCAAGTTTTAAAGATACAATTTAAGTTATTTGCTGTATGGGTCTTATACAGCTATATTTTATTTTAGTGTCAAAAGTCAAAAAAAGATATCTTGGACATATTATACAAAGATCAAAAATAGAACTGTGTACACTTAGTCTTGATGCAGATAATATTAGGATGTTTTTTTGTGATGCTTCTATTCAGATAAACATCATTTTAAGATTGATTTGCTTACTATTATATAAACTAAAGAACTTGTTTGAAGCATAGTAAAGAGTAACATTTACAAGAAAAGCTGTCCATAAATGTATCTGTATTATCGGTTTTAATTAGTTGATATCCCTGTGCCACTGTTATTACGCTTTACAAAAATATATACATTTTAATTGTTAATTACGCCATACATGCTTGCATAGTATTTTAAACAACAGGATTATAAAACGATCTTACAGCTATCCCCAGACCTGTCGGCCTATAATCCTGGTCTGGAATTAGGTACTGTTGTAGCACTGCGGGACCACTCACATGTGATATCAGTTCATAAATTTTTAACGAAGTCAATAATCATCTGTGGGTTTTATGGTTATATTAATGTTTCTTGTTCACTTGGATATCTCTGGCCAGTCATTGACGGCACAATAGTCAATGGGCTTTAAACTAACCGAGAGTCGAGACGGTGGTGCAAGATGTGGACTTATCTCCCCCCTCCCTGGCTCGTTAATGTCTGAATCATGAGGCACACCACCATCTCCCCAACGAAAACCTACAACAGAGCTTGACAAGTAACGACACAAATTATGACTGTTTTATGTTATTAGCTCGTCTATAATTCAATAACTGGAGGCTAGAACTGTCGAACATCTGTCTGCAATCGTGGCTATTGTCTGAGGCTTTACTTCAGCTCACTTTCCTTTGTTATTTTATTTCTCTTGTTGATTGACAATAGAATTTTTTTCATTTGAAATAATTGACTCCGAAATAACTCCATAATCACAAATCTCAATTCACATGTCTTTTTCTGTGTTCAGGGAACAGTGCATTAAGTGGAACTGTTATTCATGACATTCAATGGAATTCTAATCCTAAATATGGTTTGTCATCATTTTTGAGACAATTGTTTTTTAACTGCTAATTTGGGTTTATTAAATAAAATCAGATTTTTTTTTGGTTACCCCTATGCCAATAAATAAGATATATTATGCCGCTTATCTGAATAAAAAATGTCAGTATTTGTATTGTCTTCTGCTCAATTGTGTATTGTCACAGCACCAACTACAGTTATATAACCAAATTTTGTCTTTATTGATTTTTTGGTGACCATATATAGTAATTTTCTGAAATATGGATAATTTTCAGTCTGGAATCTTGAACTTGTCTGGAATCATAAATAAGGAACTGTTCCCCCTGTTCTAGTACATAAAGTCATTTGTTCTGTGTGTTTTTATGTATCTAGACAAGATCTGTATTTATTAATTTGGCAGCACAATTTTCTCTGTCTGGATGCTTGTTTCTTTAGTAGGCCTGTCAGCACGGTTTATCTCATTATTGGCCTGATATAAGGCAGAACTCCATCTATCTACATTCATGCAGTCTAGAGAAATTTTTCAGCTTTAACCACACAAGTAACACTTAAGAGTTGAGACAATGTTCTGTTGGTCATAGCACCAAGGTATGGAAGAACTTGGGAAATGGTGCCCTGCTTGACAGAATCCCACAGCACTAGTAAATTTAAAACAAGGTGAAGCTAGGTGCTGTGACCGACAGAATCTCACGGTACATATGAATCGCAGTCAATGTTGGAATATAAAAGGTGCAGTGAGTGGTAGATTCATATCTCAGTCAGTGAATATGATACTGTCTGTATCCAGCTAAACACCTTCTTGATATGCTGCGGCAAGGTTTAGATGTCAATAGGCCAAGCATTATCAAGTAATTGGTATAATTTATTAACAGTCATGTCCTATGGTATTGTTAAGTTCGTACAGTCCATTAATTCCCAGCAATAAATCTCTGACCAGAGGTAGTTGATTTTTCAACATTATCTTTATACTACTGAACCCAAGAGAGAAATAAAATTACACTAAACAGAAAGAAACAAAAGCTTCTAATTTGGTAACGTGGAATCAATCTGGTTTCTATACTACTTGATTGTTTATTCAGTGGTAGCACAAATTGCGAAAGGTGATGTTACAACAAGAGTGGATAAATGTCAAAAGTTCACCTTTGAAGGTTGGAGAACGGTTGGTTGGTTATAATACAAGCTTGTTGCCTCATATTCCATGCTTAATCATTTTCACATACTACCAAGAAATCAAAAGACTTATTTGTCCAATATTGTATATAATTTAAGTATCTTTTATAATGAATAAAATACGGTACTGGCTTAATCGTTTTCACATATTACCAAGAAATCAAAGGACTTATTTGTCCAATATTATATATACATCTAATTTAACTATCTTTTATAATGAATAAAATAAATTTCAAAAATTGTAGAATAATTTCATATCAAATAGTATAAGAAGCATAAATAACAAAATTTTCAATATATTGTGCCCTTTTGTTATTTTTATGATCTGATTTCTTAATATTTTTGTTTAGCAAAGCTTGATGGATTGTACTGGATGACTTACTTATGCAACTTAACATCTAGTGAAACATGAGTTATTGACACAAGAAAAATTGATCATTTTACACATCTACATAACTTATTAACCGTAAACAAGACAAGTTGGCGTAAAGTTTTGTGGTATGAAACATGAGTTAATGACACAAGAAAAATTTATAATTTTACACATCTACATAACTTATTTATTGGAACAAAAAGACAAGTTGGCGTAAAGTTTTGTGGTATGCCCAGTGTCCTGATATCCAGGTTTCAATATAATACTTATTGAAATTTCTACAAATTAAAGCCACTTGAAGTATTGTTCACTGATTTCATTGTATGCAGTGAATGATTTGCATTCAAAATTTCTAATGTACGTCTCTCTTTTGTTTCAGATAAGGTTCTGCAGTCAAGAGTTATTTTTTACAGGACGAAAGAATTTTGAGGTAGGTCTTTTAAATTACGATTCAATTATTCCTAATGTAAAATCTAGTCATTCTTAATGTGCATTAATATCAATATACAATTAAATGAAGTTCATCAAACGTTTTGCACTTGATGATGCACTTGAGTTGAGACACTTGATTTTGGGTATCAAACCATTGTCTGTAATTGTTGGCTGGACAATATGATATGTCCATGTTGGGAGAAGGTAGATCGTGCTGGCTAGAGGGTCATCAATATTATCACCCTTTATAATCAGCAGCGTCGTTCATGATTAACCCGAGCAGTCTGTCTCGCTTTTCTGCGCCATGTTAATATTGCAGAGCTGGGTGGCAGTTTAATTAGATTGGGAGACTGATGTCAGAGGTTTCCCCTGAAAGCTGTGGTAGAGTGATCAATCTGAGCAGTGTTTTCCCTGCCGTAGCACTATCGTTAGAGTCAACCAGTGGGCCCGTTGATTACCCACCCTGCTTTACAGCCCGAAATCTGATCGCTTCCCTCGTACATCTTTTGTCAGTGTTTAATGGTAGACGCAACACCCCTCCAAGAGTTTTTGCCTTCAATGGCCATGCTGTTGGTCATAATTACAGCTATGGCTCAATATTTTTTATCTCATTATTGTAGCCAGTTTAAGGAATGAAGAATGGTTAAGGAGGGTTCTATCATACTTGACTCCCAGTTTAATTGCTGGTGTTGGCTCAGGTCTCCAGACCTATCATTCTCAGGTTACTCTGATATATGTGCCTTGTCCACGATCCATGCACATCTCCTATACATTTCTCTTGACATGCATTCTAATTTAGATGGAGGGAACTTGACATTCCAATTTTGTGCTCTGTATTTTTTCAGTTATCCTTAAGAGAAAAGTGGTTTAATTTAATCACATAAAGTACTGTGAGACCGGCTGCATTTTTTTACTTGTCCAGATGGACAAGGCACTGTCTCTGAATGCTATCTTGTTTTTATGATGAGGAAAGGGAGCCTATGACGAGGTCCATAAACTCTGACCTGACCCCCAACAATTGCAGATAACTGTCTATTGTTCCGTGACAGCCTCTGCTTTCTTATTTTAATGAACATTCATTGTAACCATCTCTTTATAGAACAGATTACGTTTCAACAAAGGGCTATACTCTTAGGAATTGTCAAACAATGTCTTATTATAGCAAAGTTGTACTCTAACGTATGTAAGGAATATGTTAGTTTTCACTCCTATCTTGTGCCATTTTTATAATTTGGGCATCAAGAGCGCTTATTCTATTTAATGATTTTTTTTATCTCGTGTAGAATTTTTTTCTTTCTATTAGAAATCATTTTCTTCACGCTCGACCTTCAGAATGATTTTTGAACTTCCTTATTGTTCTGGGCAAGTGTTTTCTTGTAGGCACTGATGCGTGGAGTGTTCTTTATGCCGTAACATTTGGTTGCTTTGTTTAGAACTAGCGGTATGGAAAGATAGAATTCTTGTCAGTTTGATCACCACTAATCACCTTTGACATGCCATTGTATTAAAAGTCTAAGGTTAGTTATGTACAGTGCTCCATGAAATTATAAAGCTCTCCTAGTTTCTATTCAATCAACGCCAACAGTGCTCAGTGTTGCCAGCTCATGATCTGGCATACAGTATTGTCACACTGATCACTGCTTATCATGAGACACTGAATTTGGTTTAAAGAGAGAACAGACTTAGAACAGCTTCAGTCTTGTCAAGTTTGTAACCTACAAAAATTTGATTCGTCAATAGGCCTACAGCTAAGCTATGAACAAAAAAACTGCGAAAAAATAGGATAAGGGTTAATATTTCTTTTGGATAATATTCAACCTTTCCAAAAAATTTATTTTATAAATGTTTCTTGAGTGGGATTACCAATAAAGTGTTCTCATTCCTTTTTATTAATATTATTTATTGCCGTTCTTGTATTTTATGAAGCTGATCTGTATCAGTGTTATCATGTTCGCTACTTGAGTCGTTGTTGTTTATGATCGTTTGATATAGCTCCTGAAAAACAGTCCTAAAAGTGACCTCCAAGACACCTTGGAACTAACCCACATTTCCTATAGAACAACAGCATTCAGTAGGCTGCCAAATACTCTCCTACACTGTCATACAGTAGAAATACTTGGGTTCATTGTTTAGATCAACTCTTATTGTACTGGGTGAATTTTTATGTGCTAGGCTCTGAATGTAATCACGCTGAGATAGCTAAAGGTCAGCTTAATAGAGTTTGATTGGTTAATTACCCCCAATCATCTCCGCGCTCACTGCTCCTTGATTCTTGTATTTTAAAGTGGACACGTGTACATGACAGTCGTCAGGTCTTTAGAACCACCATACAAGAAAAACACTTCAATAGAAAGTCTTCAGGGAGATCGTTGTTCAATCGGTCATAAAAGATATTCAACAGTTGAGCTAGTTAGAAGTGGTCTGTTTCCAATTACATAATCATCTTAGACTACAGCAATTGATTTTTCTAAGAAAATCATGTATACTTTTAGAACTTTTTGTATTTTATTTTTAATTACATTAAATTATTTTGTAATTTTTTGCCATCTTATTTGTTATTCATTTTTTTTAAAGGATAATCAGGCAATGGAAAATATTTTGCCTTCTGTTTTTTTATTTTAAATTACTTTCTTATTTGTTGTCATTGGAACAGTTCTTTTTACACTTTTTTTACCCAGCGAAATGTCTTTGGTTTTAACAGTAATAACCATGTTATATGAAAAGGACACATATTTCTTTTGACTTATCAACAAATAAATGAATGAAGATTGCCCATAAAATCCAGAATTAAGAATGACAAAAGAGCAGTTAAACGTTGGAATACACTTTAATGTAAATCGCTGACTCATTCTGGCAAAGTAATAATAAATATGAACAATATGTCAGATAAGTTTATCTGAGCTCCTTACATCTGAAGATCGCCCTTGTCTGATTGAGATAGTTTTGTTTGAATGATAAAATTGCTTGTCTTTGTAAAATACCCCCCATGGCACATATATGTCAAATTTTCTATAAGAATAATGGTGAGATGTCTGGGTCTTTGTCCAGATGGTATCATATATCTGTTATTTGAAGAGATACAACTTAGCTAATGATGGACACTTTATTACTTGATTTATAACATTCTCTTTATCCGTTCTTGTTGTCAGAAGAGTTGATATACTTAACATGCCATTCTTCCTTTAAATTGCAAGAGTGATAGATTAGAACTCCTGTAAGACTTATCATTACAGGATCTGTTATTTAGATCTGATATTTCTAGCTCTTAATGTCATTTAGCATGCAAAAACCTAGTGAAGCCAAGCCATAGAAATTCAGGGGATATCATTCAAGACTTAATAGCTGACTTAGTTTGGTTATACCAAATTGGATCATTATGGCTGTGTTTTGATCACCAACAAAGGTTTTCTTCACATTATCATTAAAATACAAATGCAAAATGGCATATAGAAAAGAGAATCTGAATCAGTATTTCATATTGTATTAAATTGTCCTGAAAACTGTATACAACGGTTGACAAACGTTATTTTCTTAAAGTCTTTCTCACAGACAGTTTTCTTCGGCACATGAATAAAAACACGCCCTGTAGGTGGAGGACTAACGACGTGATATCTGATTTACTTAGGGACATCAGTCAACCCACTAAGCTGTGGTCATCCATTGTACTGGTAGGTAGCTATTTTAGTAACCACATGGGACTTTCCTGACCACTATATTAAAAACACACAGTACAAGGAGGGGTGTGCTTAGAATGGGGTCTGATTTTTTTACATTCCAGGGCATTGTTGGTGTGCTGAACGCCCATATGCCCACCGTGTCCTTGAAATGTCCCGCAGATAGCCAGGCCTGAGCCTTATTGCCTTCAGCTGTCCAAATGGTCAAACAAATCCAGCCAATGCTGAGGTAAGCCTCAAAGCCACAATCATTAGATTCCAATCTGAGAGAAACAGAATTTGGGAACTGCTGCCAAGCCATACATATAGGTCAGAGCTTTTAGGTTAGTGCTTGCATGTACTCAGCTGCTGCAAAGCTGTTCCCACAAAATGGCATATAAATCATCACAGCCCTATCCTGGGCTGTACTTATGTCTTCAGCAAATTAAGTGATTGTGGTCTTGTTTTAGTGGTTGGTAGTGGTTATGTAAAACTGCCTCAGACTATAACCTGTGGTCAGCTGTATGAATAAACTAATCACTGGTCAGTGTTCAGGAACTTTCTAACTGGCAGTGGTCATCTGGAATTACTGAGCATCCAGAATCCCCTTGGGGTGCTCAACAGGGGCAGGTTTTGACCACAGTAAAAATGTTTACCTATCTCTCCAGGAAGGGAACATCATGCTGAGTTGACATAGAATAACAGTAATTAGTGCCATTAAATGTCTATTGGCTCTACATACTGCTTCACAGAACATAGGAAATGAAGATGTTTGCCAGTAACACAGGACAGGGAACATGATGAATGAACCCCTGTCACACTTTGATTGATGGCTTTCGTTATTCCCTATGATATGCTTATACAAATAACCTAGTGATTCTTATGCTTCAATGTTAATCTTGATCCCAATGACTATGATAAATTACATTTCAAGGTGCGTGTTGTGTATCATTTTTAATGTCCATATAGTGAAGAGATCATATAAGAAGCACAGCTTTGAAGAGCGGATTGCTTTCATATGTATGGATAAACGGATAGATATTACTGGGAATGTGGTGGATCAATGTTTTTAAATTGTTACAGCAATTTATCATTATTATAGAAACAGCTTGTTGATGTTGGCTTTCCTCTATGCATACTAATACCTTGATGATTTTGGCTATCTGTTATGCATAGTAATAAATGTCTATTGGCTCTTCATACTGCGGCATATAACAAACAAAAATGATAAGGAAGATTAGTGGCATGTGAAACAATTTTTAAAACAAGTAATAATCTAGGATGATTGATAGGCATTGATGTGTTAGCTTTATATGTACATTAAGCCTACCCCATTAGTTTCTATTGATAGGAAAGTCTTCAGGCATTGCTACGTAATAGCTGCTAAAGCCGTTTTGGGTAAGACTAATTGAAATAAATGGGTTTGTGTGTCATTAAACTGTATTATTCTTTCTCATAAACCTGTGTTCTGAAACAACCTGTAGCTTGATTTGTTCTCTTTATTTTGTATGTTTTGTACTGCCCATGGCTGTTGACATGATTGGAAATATGGTGTATGGTATTGGTTTCTTTAATGTTATTTCATGGTTGTGGGTGGTAGGTGGGGAGCTTAGGGATTTCTGCTGCTCTCAGGTGCAAAATAACTTTGTTGTGGTTTTTCAGACTTTCACCAAGAGTTTTTATGTTTTGTCTTCTTGTCAGTTCCTGGACCAGGTTTTTCTCGCCCATGCTTTTTGTCATTGTTTGCTGGCAGAGTTGCCATATCTTAACCTTAAATACTGCAAAAACTTAAAGTGAACCGGTTTACCCCTCCCCCGTTTTTATATATAATAAATATATATTAAGCAGGTGAGCATAAGGGTTTTTCAGGTAATTTTGTCACTGTTTTGTTCTCTTCCCATCATTTGTTTGGTTAGTATCATCTTTGGAATATTATTTATTTGATGAGGACAGTTCTAGCCTGTTCATGACTGAATAACATGTAAAATTAGCTAACAGAGACATTGCCATGTAAACTGTGACCTTAAAACACCAGATAATTAAATATTTGTTTGGCAAGCAGCATCTTTAAGGTATAATTTATAGTTAATAAACAAGGAAAATCCTGTCAGGTACATGTAAGCTGGGACCTTTCTTTTGCTTCGAATGACAGTTTGAGTTGGCCTGAAAGCTGCTTGTATGTTAATGTCCCTGTGTGTACCATTTGCAAATCTTAGTTGACAACTAACAAATAAAGTTTGTCTGTGGAACCTCCTACTCTGTAGACCCATTATAAGAGAATTTATTGCCTCACTTCCTGTTCAGACCAACACAATACAAAAAAAGAGAAAGCTGTTAAAACCGTGCTAAAATCACCAGTTCTTAGTTACATGTACTTTTGTTGTATATATATCTGAGGTTTTGTCTTTTTTGTCTCCGTAAAACCTAGCGCCAATAACAGGTTTATAGCTATGAGCACATCTCATTGTCAAGACATAATGGTAGTCAATGATGTTTCGTTCAGATGGTTCATTGATGTTGTAACAAGTTGTACATTGTTTGACAAATGCAAGTAAGACAGAACAAGTGCCAGTTTAGCATAATAATAATTTTAAATTTGTACCATGTATGAAAATGTGACATCTGTAGATTTTTTTTGGTCAAGATCTGTGCGGTTTAATCGTTGTGTTCTAATTATTATTGAGAACAAGGACTTAGTTGACTTTTTCAAAGCATATATTTCTTTTGATATCTATACATGTTTAGTTGCTAGCACATAGTCTTCCAAAACAGCTTGTGAGCAGTGGCTGACAGTCGCATATATAAAGTAGATTTGGTACCATGCACTTTGTCCCTTAGGTGTGGGAAATCAATATACCTTGATTATTGCATTATAAGAATTTAAATAAAAAAATTCAATTGTGGAAACTTAAATAAGATGCTTGTGTCTATACATCTATGAGTAGACAAGTTAAGTAATACTTTTCTATCAGGGACCCTCCAGTCATTTCAATGACTACATCTACTCAAGCACTCTGAACGGTAGCGTGTAATGAGATGGGTATAGGTTTCAAGGAGCTCTGGTTAAGTTATGTCAGTGTCATGACTTGGTGAAGTACAGGTGGATTGAAGCTGGCAGCTGAGGTTTAGTTTTGTTTGACAGGTATCCTTGCAGTCAAGTAAGGAATATAAATGACTTGTCTACATGGAGAGACCATGTCTGGTTCTACCTTTTAGCTACAGAGGCTATATGTCTGTAGAATTCTGTAGTTTCTTAGTTTTACTGTTAAATCTGCTGGTAATATGACACATAAGCTGGTTCTATGGTCACAATTAGTTGTTTCTATGATCACACATAAGCTGGTCCTATGGCCAGACATGAGGCTACATCAATTACTGTATATACAAGTTTCCAGTAGTTATTCTTGAGACTTGACCTATGGTGTCTGGCACCACTGTCTTAAAAAAAAAACAATAAAATGAAATAACAATGAAATTATAAACAACTAAGTAAACTGATGATTTCATATATCTTAGATTATCTTAGAATATGGTGTTTGTCTTGAAAAGGTCGCGGGTATATGATTTTCAAAATCAAACTGGGAGGGTATTTAAATTACAGAAAATGGCTGCGCGTTTAATTCTCGACAACAGTAAGGAACTATCAACAAAAGAAATGTTCCTTCAATTTGTTGACTGAGCTTTTCAACCCTCTGTAAATAAAGATTATTATTATTATTATTATATGGTTTCAGAACACTTAACATTTGGGAAATGTATTTCACCAGGCGTGGTGTTGTTATGTACTTAAGTTGCAGGCCTTCTTTGAACCCAGTGGTGAAATCGTAAATAATGATCTTGTTTATTTAAAGTCAGTTGTTAGTGAGTGCTCTTCATATTCTTCTTGTATTTCTTGGATTGAACATTTGATATTTGGCCAGATGAAATAAATATCTCTCTCAGGCCTTAATGTGATGAACTGGGCTAGTGATCTGGTTTATGTGTGTTTATACAGCCCTGTACAGTAGCCACATAAAACAAACTCACTGGCACATCCCTCTGGGGTAAATGTCTATAAACTAGAATAAAATCAACCATTTCCTAAGCTCAGATTATGTTTCTTCCCTGACCAGGAAAGCAAAGACCTGATCGCTTTTGCAGATTTTATCGCCTTCTGTCTTCGAAATTGTATTTGTCTAAGCCATTTCCGTATTTTATAGACATATTTGTGATATTTCAAATGGGTGTCTGGAATTTGAGATCAAACAATAATGGTTGGTCTGTAGACTTTGTTAGAAAATTATTTATTTCCTTGAATAGCCATGTTTTCTTGAGGAAGTACAATAGGTCAAATTTGAGGGAATATATTTATAGGCTAACAGTGTTCCCTTGGCCGCCTGGTGGCTCAGTTGGTTGAGGGCTGGACAGCTGAGCCCCCTTCACTGTGCCCAATATAAGTTTGAATCCCCCTGCTGACTTTAGATATAAAAGGGAAGTTTCCGGTGGCTTCGGAGATCGCAGCATGGTTTTTACAACGTTTCTCTCGTTTTGGCTCCATACACCGGCAACTCAAAATAAAATACCCTTGAATAACCAATAAAACAAATAAATAAATAAAATAAATAAAATAATCAGTGCTCTAGTTAATGCAAGTTGGTGGTTAAGGGCCTCTGGCTAAGGACAGTATGTTACAAGCTTACATTCACGTCATACTTAATAATTGGGGAACATGATCTTTCCAACTAAGACTTAATGTGACTTCACATTCTTTGGTTGAGTTAGTGGTTATCTGCTGTTGGAATACACCGCCGTCATGTAAGTGCAATACCCTTGAGTGCAGCTTTAAACATCAATCAATCAATAAACCAATCAATCAATCAATCAATCAATCGAGTTTAAAGTTCATAAGTGCGAACATTTTGAGTAAATTTTATTTGTCATCAGTAGATGTGAAGTTTGAGACTATCCAGTAAGCAGAACTCGGGCCTTTGTTTGCCCTGTCGGAAACTAGCAAGGAAAATGTTGTCATAAGACTACAATACTCTATCGACTCATTTTAGGGTGTAGCTAGTGAGGTAGATCTCTGCAATAAGTGTACTCTTGTGTAAAAAATCTGTTGTACTTGGTCACAGTACATTAGATCCTGAAGTTGCTTGGTATTGTGTATCTTTGTTAGGATGGCATTGTGGTTTGATAAAGCTGTTGTGGAGGTGTGACAAAGCTAGTGAAGTGTATAGTTATGCAACCTTGGATAAGACCCCGCATACTACATTTCATTGAAAGGAGGTGCTTGGCACAGTGTTTGCAATCTGTAAGAGGGTAAAATAGGACTATGGAAATACAGTTGTTGTTTTCAGTATTACACTCAAGAGTATAAAGTAGGATAGGCTATTATACACTTGAGTGTAATATTTGGGTGTTGAATCAATGGTACAACATTTATTATGCCATCATCAGGAGATAAAAATTCTGGGTATTATGTTAAACTCTTCAGAATCCCTGCCCATATATGACTTTAGTACACAAATATGACTTCGTTACATGTGTTAAGTGGCTTTGTTTTGTTATGTAACCTGGGCTGGTGGCACACTGTGAAGCTATAGTTGAAGCTGGTACTACTTGGTCAAAGTACATTGTGGGACTTCACAGCTGCCAGGGTCTTAACTCTCATCACCCTGCCCCTGCTGGGTTTGTTTATAAACAGTGCCTTAAGGAGGGCTGTGGAGGAAGCTTCCTTAGTCCTCTGATCACCCCATCCATGCCTCGTTAACTTGAAACTGGAGATGAAAATAATGCCTAGATTGTGACTTCCTCTCTTATCTTAACTCACTGGTCCATGGTCATTAGAGGAGGTGAGGTTCTCTTCAGGCAGTGTGGGTGCTATTAGAGCTTTAACAACAACACATTATCCTCAGATCCTGTTTAAACAAACTGATTTCTTTAGGCAAATCTGTGCACCTAGTTGTGACTTAGTTTCTCACTGCTGGAGCCTTACTGTTTATTGGTGTGATAAGATTGGTCTGAACCATGACATGTTTCTGTGTGGCATCTCTGTAACTAGTTACCTGATTTGATACACTGAGCGATAGTCCTTAAATGCTGTCTGGTCGCCTCTGTTGGGTATACATACACTTGATAAATACCACAAAAATACGAATCTTGGAAGTAACTTTAATTCTGGTTTTCACTGCAATCTGAATATCGAGTGTTTTGTAGTTTTGCTGTTGTTGGACATTCTGTTAGAAAAAAAAACAGGTCTTTCACTCAAGTCTTACTACTTCAAGTAAGTATATTGCTAACTTGCAAAGCCCTGAACTGTACTTTGTGAATATGAAGCAAACTGAAAATATAACATGTATATATGGTTTAATTGTGTATAGGTTTCTTATGAAGATAGCCTTCTCTTATAGATAGCCTTCTCCAGCGTAGGGCAGGATGTTCACAGGATGTTAATGCAATTGTATTACTTGGAGGAACATTTTTATCGAACAAGCATAGCACTAAACATTCGTATGGTTGTGTAATATCAGTGAAGTATTGGTGAAACAAGGCATTTAAACACAAATCAATCAATCTTTTTTAAATTGACTCTTAATCTAAGACATTCCCCACAACTACCCCTGTGCATTAGATAAAGAAAATTCACTTTAAAATACCCATGAAAATGTTTACTTGATTCTTTGAATTTTGGGGTATTAAAAGCAAGATCTTGCATATACCGTGTTTACTTAAGCTCTGGAGAATATGGTAAGTAAATTTGACAAGCTGTATGGGTGTTAATTGCTTTGTAAACAGTCAAACTAAAGACTTGTTGCTTGCTAATGGTAGAAGACCCTGTAAGAAAGTAAAGGTAGATATGTGCCTTATGTTACTGCGTTTCTTTTGAATTCCAACTTGATTTATCTGACTGTGAGGGCAGGAAAAAAGGGTAGAGATATTTGAGCTGAATTCGGCTCTACATCGTCCAGACTAAAGCTATCCTGTCACTACCCCTCATTCTTCATTCTCCTGGGATGGAGGTGTAGATGTAGGTAAGGCCAGGCTTAGATGTCCGAGAAACCTGGAAGTAATTACTGCAGCGTGAAAATGGAAAGAGATGAGGGCCTATTTATTATCAGAAGACGCATTGAGTCTGTCTGAAACTCAACAGATCCGAAAAGCAAACTTTCCTTCCACTATTTCATTAGTACTACCAGCTAGCCCAGATTTTTTCTGTACTCAACCAAACATACCAGGGCTGTGTGTGTGGCAACACGGAACAGCTGTAGCTAGGTATTTTCCTGATAATTTATCATCATGAGGCAGTCTGAATGTATATAAGAAAGTTTGTAATAGCACAGCTGAGGGCAGGGTTATCTGTGATGTGTGAGCATAGGTGAGACAGCGCTCACATTAATTGTCTCATTCCGCCCTCATTGTGTATCGTCTATTTGTAGACAAACCAATACAAATTTACAGAAAGATTCAAATTGTAAGGAGGCCTTTGGAGTAAAGTTTTGAATTTTTTGTCAAAATCTTTATAGACAGGCCAATGAAATTTTCATACAAAATCAAATCCCAACAAGACCCTTTATAGTGGGGGAGGGGGGTAATCCTCAAAGTAATTATGTAAACTCTCTTTAATTTAAACCACTTTGAACAGGGTGAGGGTTAGGGCTCTCTTGAATAGCAACTACTTGTATGCAGGCATTGTGATCTGGACCCGTCCTGGTGTAAAACAGGGCCTGCTGAATTAAACTTCTTAATTGCATTGTGCAGGACTGCGTCTTGGTTCATTTGGTTGCCCATTGCACTGCTTAGCTCACTTCCACAAACTGATATAAGTTAAAGATCTGAAAATGTTTCTTGACCGGTGATACATATCTGATCGGGCTATGTCTACTAGGATATATTTATGTGTGGGTATATGAATCTGGAATGTAATTTGATTACATCTTTTTTATAAAACATTGGTATGCTAGCATTCTGTTGGAATTTTGGTTGTACCTGTACCTGAATATACATGTACCTACCGCCAGAGCTTACCACTGAATATATCACTGAGAAAGCACCTCAATATACCTTAGTTAGTATACTTAGCAGTTCATAGTTGATTTTATTAAAAACGTTTTCACCTCTATTGAGACATGTATAAGTTATTCAGTAGCATTCACCCATCTTATCAGTTATGTAGGATTGTTTTTTCTCTTGTCATTGCTTGATTTATAATTGTTTCATTGGAACACATTTTTGTTTTAAATTGCCAATTCTTAAATGATCACTTATGTTGTTGATATGTCTCTCAAATACCCACTCTCTTCTTGGAATGCCAATTCCTTCAATCCAGTCAGTCATCTTGTCCGAGACTGTTTGGTTTTCAGAATTGATGCTCAATAGGCACTTATATGCAAAGTTGATCAACAGTTACGGTCTCCTGTTAAAGAGCCTGTTTGTATGTATGTGTTTTTTTCCCTTGTCAATCACCCTAGTGGCTTAATCTCTTAATAAGTGGTCAATTTTTACAAAACTTCAAGCACATGCTTATTGTGAAAATGTTTTAAATAAATTCCTTTTTCAAGTCCGTAGGGTCACGGTCAAGATCATTGTAGCTTTGATTTTTTTTTTATGAATTTTTTTTTTATTAAGCTAGCAATTTTGTCACTGTGCCAATTTTAATCAAACATAATACACATATTTTATGGGATAATATTGTGAAAGTGAATTAGTCCGAAGTTCAAGGTCGTGGGGTCAAGGTCAGGGTTATATTAGCCATTTTTTAAATAAATGTGTCAAAGTATAGGGAATGCACATAAGATGATACGCCAACCTGCAAGAGGATGGGATTTGTATCATTTGTGATGCCTTGTTTATTATGTTTACTTGTTCGACGGATCAAACTCGATAGTGAGTTAAGAATGCTAAACTAATCAGCCAATGGAACCGCTGGGAACTGTCTCAAATTCCTCCATGGCAGATTGAGAGAAGCAAAGAGAGCAATCAGTGGTGTTTTGCTGGGTTAAGGTAATGTCATTTAGACAACTGCTCAGTATGGTTAGCATTAGTGAGCTACTTCAGTGAACCCCATCACACTGTCAGCGTTCATGATTACTGGGCCAGAACTGGTGGTAATAACCTGTCGTAACTCTAATCCAATCCTTTCTTACGTAATTTTCATTGTGTATTACAACTACAGAACGCGAAATTTGGACTGGTCATGTTTTTTTTATTCAGTGTTGGTTGTAATGAAAAATTTATACATCTAGGGATTTAATTTACTGTTTTGTGAATTGTTTTAGACGTCTCTTAACATGCATAATCATTTTTACATGTTTTGATTATACCATACAATTGCTAAGAAGTGTTAAACGGAACAATGTTTTAAAATTTCTTAAAAATAAATATCAAATTTATTGCATTTTTTACACATATCAGTAGCCTACATACTTGTCTTAATGTTTTGGGTGTGTGTTAAGTCAATCTGTTCTAAACAAATCCATGTATCAGCTGAAATAATTTTCTCTCTGTGGTGAAGTTATTATTTTAAAATAGTTCTGAAAAAGATATCTTTAAAGCTTTAACCTAAAGCAGTAAATTGTGGAATTTTATGGCCAGGTGGCACTTTTACTGATATGAAAAAGACATTTGAGTTTTATCAAGTTCATTTTTATTAGCATGTTAATTTGTTAATATCTGTTGTGGAGATCTTTTAGAAGCTAGAGGTGGGAGCTGTAATATGATTTTATCAGAGTGAACCATACTCCCTGGAGAATGGGACCGCGATAAAAAGCATGACAAGACTATCTGATATGGGACATTTGAGAGGAGGCCCAAGAAACCATTTCCCAGTTTAACATAATTTCTGCTGGTCTAGATTTATTGACAGAAGAGCGGAGGGCAGTCTTTTCCAGTGGATTCAAGTGTAGTGGGTTGTGGTCCCCCACTAAAGACATTGGGGTAATTTGTCCTGTTCTCTCAGGTTTCTCCTTCAGGATAAGCTAACTTTTTTCTCGGTGATGTTTTGTTTCCCTGCTGAGAGCCAGGCCCTTAACACAGACACCCTATCCTAACTGATTCCTGTGTTAGAATGCTATCAGTTTCAACAAACAGCTTCCAAGCTGCTGACCTAAACTGAATTAGAACCCAAGCCTGATCCAAGAAGGGGGCCCAATACATTCCCTAAAAATGTCATTAGTATTGAGAGAGAGTGGAATATTTGGGTAATCACTCGAGGTGACAGCAATTTACTCCCAAAGCAACCAGTTGTCTTCTATCACCTAGTGGTAAAAAGTAAAAAAAAGTGTGTGAGAGTGTGTTGTGTTGTTGGTAAAGTTGACCCCTGTCATTGGTGTGAGGGGATTGCCAGGACAACCAGACCCCAATCCAAGAAAACTGACATTATTGATGGGTTTGGCTGATAAGGCTGAAGACAAATTTTATTATGCTGTGTGTGTTGTTTGGCCAGTCCTGATCTGATCAGACCATCCAGCCCGCTGTCAGAGGCAAGATTTGCATTTGTCAAATCATCTACAGGCCCCAGAAATGCTAAGACCCAAGCTGTCGAATCAACAGCTAGTGGAAGAAAATGTAATTGGCTAAAGAAAAGGGCCGGGTTGTTGGAGTCTCTCTCTCTGACAGTAGAGAGATAAGTTTCCTCTGGAATTGCCCGCTTGCCTGCTCAGGCCTCCCTGCTCCCTTCCCTGCCTAGCCGAGCAGCAAGCAGTCAGTCCTCAGTGTAGCAGCTGACTTGTGAGGAGTGTAGAGCTAGCAGAAATATCCTGCCGTTCAGCCAGCTCTGTGGGAAGGTTATTCCATTCCCTTAGAAAGGTCAGACTCAAGCATCAGCACTGTTTATGACTCAGGCTCTCTACACATTTTGCCCGTGAAGTTCTGAAGGAGATATGATGGAAAAGTTCAGTTTGTCTACATATCAGGGGTTCTACTTTGTGAAAATTTTCTGGTGAATTTTGATGGAATTACCCTGTGTTGAAGTGGAAGTGGAAGTCTCTTTACTGGATATTCCATTACCCTTGTTTTGATCAGGCTCCCTGGACACTTATATGTTAGTGGAGTGTTCCGTCTGGCGTGGAAGAAATGTTTACATAACTTGTTTAGTGTCGCTCATCCTACCATGTCACTTGGTGAGTATACAGTGCCACTCTGACTGGTAAAACAGCCAAAGGGTATTATGTATGGTTGATCTTTCGATAGTGGTTACTTATCTCTTTGCATTTAACCACAGTGTAGTGAAATAACGTAAATATGTGCTGTGTAGTTATATTTCAAGGTACATGCTATATTGACTATTATATATACGAAAATCTTCCAAAACTTTTACCAGCCACAGGCAATGTTAAGTCGTCCTGCAAGTGAAATGCCCTTGCGTAGGCCTACGAGGTTTAACACTGATCAAATAATAATTAAATAAATTTTTTATTATATTTCTAATTTTTGTTACTTAGCATTGATGCTGATGTTGTTACCTATTGTAATTTTCATCACTGCATTATCGAGCAAATTTAGCTCACTTCTTGACCAGTTTAAAGGATGTGTGTGATATTCATGCTATTGAATCTATAGTTAATTTTAGAGAAATATTAAGGATGGGAAGAGCATAGTATGGCAAACCTTTGCTGGTATTTTAATTGACAGTTACTATCAAATATGTCACCCAGCCTTTCTATCGTTTTGAGTATGACCACTGCCTTATTTGGGACCTCATGTCCATGTTTATAGATCAAGGGACTAACTATATTTTGTAGATATATGCTTTTGAAACACAACTGTTTAAAATATGATGCATTTTTACACATAACCTGTGCGTAAATAACACAAATACGCAAGTTTTCTGAGTCTTGTCTTGGAAATCTAGTTTGTAAATTAAGATTACCTGTATTAAACAGGCATCCGGCTTATAATGGTTGTAGGTGGTTGATACTAAGACCAGCTAAGAATATTAAACGATAAGAGCTTTATACCTAAACAGCAGCTGTTGTTTATGTCAACACAGATCTAATTGTCTTCTGTAAATTAAAATAGGTATCTGTTGTCAAATTCTGTATGGTTATTAACCTTTTTATAGAGTTTGAAAGTATTTCTAACCTAGAATTCAAAATCAGCATGATAAATCTTAATTGGTTTAGAAAGTAGCATGGTAGATTTAAAAAATATAAGCTTATCAGATCTAAAATTAAATTGACTGAAACGCGTATATAAAATTATCAAGTTGACAGTTTTTATTTATTTGTGCTTTTGGTAATTACAAAAACAAAACAAAAAACGGCAGTAGTGATCTTGATCATGAAATTAAATGATGGCTAAAAACTCTAGAAAATATTTGGAGATGAAACGTTAAAAACATAAAAAGTTTGAAATGGCTAACAGAGGCCTACATGAACATTTTAGAGTATGATGTTAGACTTCAATGTTAAGCGAAAATGCCTGCCATTGATTCGGTGAAGCATTTTGGCCAGCCGTAAAATTCTTTCCTGACATATTCTAAGTGGTACTTTCTCTGACCAGCTTAGTAAAGACTAGAAGGTTGTTGTTTTGACTTTCCTTTGCCTGGAAACATTCAGTTTGGCTTGGCAGGCCGCTGTACCTAACATAGTTAAGTTGAATACAAACTCCCTCCCAATTCATGTCGGGCGTCAGACGTTTCCACTTCACAAAACATTTATTGAGAGACTCGCTGCTATTTATACCTGAATGCTTGCTACAGACAGCAGTAAAGGCTTAATTGATTGCATAGGATTTTTTTGTAGCTAGCAGGCAGTAACAAGAGTCGAGGGCGTCTTTGTGTTGATAGAGAGCAGTGTTATATTCACTTGACTCTCGCTTTGAATTTCAACCCCATACCCCTTTACCAGACAAGGTTAGAGCCTTCCTCCATGAATAAGAGGAATTTGGATGTGTGATTATCTTAACAAAAACCCATTCTGAAAAGGGGAGAAAATCTTGTCATTTCTAGCCGACTGAAAGTCTGAAGCGTTTGTTATTGTTATGCCTGGCATAGCTAATGTAATCATGAATTTTGGATGAATACTTTCCCAGCCAATTATGTACATGTCAGGTTTCTTATAGTTTTGCCTTCATTACTGAAAATTAGTGTTGCTACTGTAACTTTAATTTATGGTTGGTCAATATCCTCCTTTTACAGTATTGATTAAAGTGGCTATAGGAGAAGAAAACAAAATAACAAAAAGAAATCTCAACAATTAATTTATTTTAAAATAACACATAAGCCTTCAGTATGTAGGAAAATATGGGCTCTCATGGTCTGCAGCACTTCTAGATTCGCCCAATATTATTAACTTCCCTAACAAAGATTTTTTTTATATTTCCATTCATACTTGTAACTTTATCAAGTGGTCTTTTCCACCCCACAACCTACTTTACACACTAGATTAGTGTTTTTAAATCAGATGAATGCTATTGTTTGGTTCAAGTGGTTGATTGTAATTTTATGTAAACAGATAGAAACAATATAAATAGTTGTGTTATACTGGACAAATATTCACATGATACTCTTTTCAGTAAAATTATTTGCATGTTTTTCATGACATTAGAGAGTCTAAGGGTGTTTGAAAATTATTTAAAAAATAATGAATACACATGCATGTCAACTTTATTTGTGCGAAATCACTTAATAAATTATATCACTTAATTTTGTTTTATGACGTATGCATGTGTAACTGTTAAAGTGGAGTAATGCCAGATTATCTGTATCCTTTCAAAAAATGTGTTGGAAACACTGTTGATATAAATGTATCATTTCATTTGTTTTATTGTCATTAATATGCAATATACATTGTACCTCGGACCTGTTTTGTGATGTCTTTTATTGCACATTAAGATCTATTATTGCATGATATATTAAACCGTCTTAACGTGAATTATATTGTATCATTTGTCTTATTCTGTAGATCACTTAATAGCTTAGAAGGGATATTTGCCTTGAATAAAATATGACTATGGAAGACTTCAACCCGGACACTTATATTCATGTCTGTCTCAAGAGAACATGGGTTTATGTTGTTCTTTACCTGTCAGCAAGGCTGTTCCATCTATCTTTACTTACTAATTGCATCATTCAATTATTCATACACCCATTTAGTTCATAATTCAACTCTGGACACCCAGCACCCTGACATTGTAGCTCTGGTTAGAAAGAGAACACCAGAAAGCCCTGTGGTTACTTGGCTTTATTTGTAAAGGTTATATTTCTGATGCTCCTTATTTAATAAGATAGTGTAATCATCCTCGGCTGCATTAGTAAATGCTTGTTTAAACTGGACTGCTCATCTAATTCTGTCGAAAGAATTGCTTTATGTGGAATACCCATACTCGGGTCACCCCTTTCTCTCTGGGCTGTTGTTTCTTAGTTAATACCCTTCATATGGAATGCCTGAAAACAGATGCAGAGATCCCTTTGAAAAGAATCCTTTGGCAAGAAGCAATTGCATGCTGTGACCTTAATTGATGTTGTGTTATGGAAGGGGACCGTGCCTGTGTTCTCCCTGAGGAAGACGTTGTTTTCCTGCTGGCGTGGAGTCTAGCCCGCCCTTGCTGCCATGTTATAGTTTCCTTTATGTGGTTGCGTGGCAGTGGTGTGCCGTGGCCAGCAGCCTTAAAGGTGGAGATCGATATACGGGGAAACTGGAAGCCTGTCACAAAGGCATAATCAACCAAATTGATCTGGTAAAATAATATGCTGTCCCCTCGTAGTTATGATTGACTATAAATGTGATGAATCCAGCGCCATTGCTGTACCGTGTCATTTTCTACTCTAGTCCTGCCATTCAGGGAAATCGCATGCTGAGAAGAGTTAGTATTTCAGTCTCCAAGCTGGAAAGCCATTTTGTACTACAGATCTTTGTGTCACTTCCCTCTTTCTTTTTCTCCCTCTAATCCTTGGAGCTAATTCCCTTTTTATGTGACTGTTTGCAATTTACCCCATACTGCTCTTCAGGAAGCATGCTTTATTTCTATCCTTTGTGGCTTAAAGCTCATTTTGTATTTGCCCTGTGAAAATTGTCCAATTGTTTTCTTGGTGGGGTTTGTTGAAGTTTTTCAGTATTTCCGTGATAGCATTTATGTAACCACACTTAATCAATTGTTTTTGACCTTGGCATTTCGATGCCTCAGGATTAAATCCTTAAATGTAAACGGTAGCATTGACATCAAACAAACAGTACCTATCTGACCTACAGTGCTGACTACAAAAATGTCTCTTGATGAAGGTAATTCCACTCATCAGATATTTTTGTACTACATAGGCTCATATCCAGTTTAGTGTATTGGTTTATCATGTACTAGACACAAATAGACTGATGGACACTTTGATTTGGTATTCATGGTATTAACTCATCAATAAAGACCAGCAGGGTTCCAGGTGCCGGCTTTGCTCTGGTTATTTTCTATTGATTATGCTTTGCTATTTTTCTCTTTTAATAGCCAGGGAGTGAAACAGAAGATTGCCATTGACATATTCCCAATAATCAAGACCATGTTTTCTCGTAATCATTTCCCTACTACTTATTTTTCATGACAATCACGGAGATTGTTCTTTTTGTTGCTAAGAAAAGAATACAAGGAAAAAAAACCAGTGAGATGACATGTACTTTTGAATTTAGTTTTCCCAATCAGCTTTTGACAGCTTGCCTGTACACATTGTTACATTTTTCAAATATTGAATTGCTCTCTTGTCTTATCTTGTACATCAAGTACCATAGTAGGCGTTTGGTTAATTAAAGAAATTGAAAGTAACATACGAGCTACTGTCTTCTAAGAAATTTCAAGACATCTTTTGATTGATTAAACAATCTATTTCAACGGCTAAGAAGAGCAAAACAATTTTGATTTTTGTTGTTCAAAATGGATTTGTAATTTACATAACATCTGCCTATTTTATTTTATTTTATTATTCTAATTATTTTCAATTTAGAAATTCACATATTTTAAGCACAGTTAATTTTATTATACTACAAACTCTTTTAATTTAATATGTTTTGAATGCCTGAAATGTTAGTTCTTGTCAATTTTATTATTTCTTGTTCTAACTATTTATTTAATTGATTATTTCATATAATTTACAATATCTTGTCTTCACATTTGTTACTTATTATGAAGTGTGTTTATTTTGGTCTATACTTGAAAGTTTGCCAACTAAGTCTCCGCCCACGGCACAGTTCACCAAAGATCGGGTGTTATTTGACAGTATCTTGGGAAGTGTAGAATTTTTCTTACTAACTGTTGCTCTGTTGGACCCTGATAACTGTAAATAACGCTTAAAGTTCAGGGTTGGCACAAGAGTAAATATTTACAGTATGGGTTTTCTGCCTATGCATCATCCAGTAATGGAATCCTGTACATATATCATTTGAAGAAGAATGTAGACATAACCGATAGCACCAGTGATTGAGGTCATCAAGTAATCTTCCCATTTTTTTTTTCAACCTCTAAAATGTTATTGTGGCAGTTACCAAAGAATGTAAAAAAAAGATTTCATAGGATACACCTTCTCTTGAATGATATCCTTGAAAGAGCCCTTTTCAATGCTTCCGGACTAGACCTTCTCTTAACTGATATACTTGGAAGTGTCTTTGCCGGATACAGAAATCTTTTTCTCAAAGTCCTTTTTAAGGATGTACTGTAGTTCTGAAGGAAAGAAGATTAAATTTTTGAAGGGGAGGAAGTGATTAGTGCGTCTAGGTTACTGTTAACAGACCGTGGAGTATCAGTCTTTTCCGGTTATAGAGATGAAAGGCTGTGGAGACAAGTTTATGCAACTTAGTACGGGACCGATCTCTTGTTTGTGACCCTTTTCTGGTGCCAATTGCATGGAGAGGGCAGTCTTCCACACTAGCTGCCAACAGACGATAAATCATAGACAATTCCATCATCTTCCTATGAAGGCCTTGATGAAACCTTGTCAGAGATTCAACATGACGGATTAGCCAGAACTCTTATAGGGCAAAAAACCAAACAGACTGCCATGGTATAAAGGTCATTATGGTGTAGAAACGTGAATCGTTATACAATGATGACAAATATGTCCACTATCAACCTCCCCATTGCTATGCTTTCACCAGCTGCCTGAGGACTGTCAAGAGTTACTGATTTCTACGCATGTATTATCGTCACGGCTACTTTAGCCTCCAAACATAACTCAAGCGATTACAAGTTTTCAAAGTAATGTCTTTAAAACTCCTTGTGCTTTTTGATCAAAGTGTAACCTAGATAAATAGAGTAGCTATATATTGTGAGTACATTAAATTAATATAAATGAACTACTAATAAATATACTAAAGCTATAGGTTTATAAAATTTATTTTGTGAAATTTTCATTAGTAGTTTCACAGAAAATGGTACAGTTATTTAAAAAAATGAAACCTACTGTGTCCCTTGATATGGCCTTCACCATGGACAAATTAATTCATGTCACTACAAAATATAATTGTTTTACGTGTTTAGACATTTTGAATATTTTAGACAACCTAAGTTTCTGATTATTTAAGAAGCAAGATTTCATAGGATAAAAGTAGTTTAGGATAACAATTTTAACAATTGTTCAAACAATTTTAGACGACCTAAGTTTATGATTACTAAAGAAGCAAGATTTCATAGGATAGAAATTGTTTAAGATAACAAAATCCAAGTTTTGTTTGATTTTAACAATCGTTCTTCAAACTATTGAATTAATGTAAACATATGACTGGATATCAGTGTTTATTTATGAATTATTTTCTGATAGTAGTTGTTAATTGTTTATTCAATTCGAAGTCCAACAGACCAAAGTCCACTAACTGTCTATAAAATACAGATATACATATATTAAGATAACAGTAACAAAGGATAAATAAACATATATAAATACAAGAAAATAATAATTAAAGAGAAAAGTTATGACATCAGAATATTGCACAAAAAAGTTTAAATAGAGGGCGTCATTGCCATAAGGCCTGTTTTAAAGATCTCTTAAAAGAGTCTCTACTACTAAAAATATCAATTGAGTTCTGTTTACTGTACAGGTCATTAAAATAATTTTGACATCTCGATAAAAGTTAAAATTTACGAAGATTTAAGCGACATTTTAAAACATTAAAAAGGTTGTGACTGCACAAGCGTCTTGTAACGTAAATTGCACCTGTTCGACTAGATATGAAGAATCAAAATCAGAATGCACACATTTGTGTAAAAATGAAAGATCAGATAGTTTTGATAAAGCAGACAACAAACAGCCAGATTAGGGTCCATTCTGTGCATTTGTACCTTCATCCTGATTCATCTGTGCTGTGTGTAGTATCATCAGCGGCAATCTACTTAGAATAGAAATCTGAAATTTATTACACAAAGTAGATGTAATTGTTATTGTGGATAAACTTGTTTGTCTTGCGTGTTGTATGTGTATATATTGAATATCTTGTTTAAGCGGCGTTTAGGACCTGGGCACATAAAAAGACATGACTAAGGTGGATTTTCAATATTCCCAGAATTTGTTAGTGAAATAAGCTCTGAAAATCAACCAACAAAACCTGCATCTGTTTGCTACAAAGATATGAGAAATAAAATTCAATTAAACTGTCAATCTGCCATTAGTCACAAATTTCTTCGACCTGAAATTCTTTTTGTGGTCTTCAAACTGAAATTCTTTTTGTGGTAATTTTTTTTAAAGTCCATACATGTGCATAGGAGAAGGCTATGTAACACAGCATTACCAACTAGTTCCATTAATGGACTGGCACTAATTGAATACTGTGTGTGAGATAAGCCTCTCAGTGGGGCCAGTTTAAATGGCAGCTGGATGAGATTGAAGTAGATAAAGTTGAAGCATTGAGAAGTTGTGAGCTCTGGATGAGGACTTAATGAACAAGTTAAGGATCAAATTGTGTGGAGAGAATTACAACACCTTACTTCATTTCCAAACCTGGTCTGTTTTATCTCACTTCAATTGGTCAGGGGAATTCAAATTTCTCTCTGATATGTTATCTATTACGGTACTTCATTCATCTTTATGACATGTTATGTTCTATATTGTACACCTTGTACATTAATTGGAATAGGACATCTTTTGATTATTGTTTAAGTTCATTAGGCCTTTAAACATTGCATGAACTATGTATGGAACATGTTAGGATTGCTTTCTGTTTATTGCAAATACATGTTGCTAGAAATACCCGCAAAATTCACTTTTAGTGTCCACCATTAATCTATTCTCCCCAAATCCAGCTACTGTTGGAATAATACAAATATCTGTGAGTCTGGCATAATATTCTCGTTTCCATTGGCACTTAACTGCCTGGTTTATATATTTTTTAGAATTTGTTAAGAAAAATAATCAGAAAGCTCATTTTTCTTTATTTTATCTTATTTTCTTTCTTGTTCAAACAAAACCGCTGCTGCGATAATGCACATAGCTGAAGGTAGAATATTGTATTTTCTGTTGAAATGCAAAAATTTATATTTACATTTCAACATTTTTATTTTTTTTTTATTTGTTTGGTACAAAGTTAAACCCTTTCATAATATCAAGAGCCCAGAGAGTGATTAAATATTGTTGTTTTCATTGTACTGATTACATGTAAGTATCTGGGTTATACCTGTGTTGTTCTTAGCAGCTGCGGAAACAATTCTTAGCCTGGTCCGATACAGATTGTAAGACTAGGGTACATTGTACTTCTTAACCTTACAGTATGTGCTTCTACTGTATCAAAGGTATAAGGCGAACATATGGGGTGTTTTGTTTAGTCACTGTCAATTCTGATTTATTTTGCCATTCTGTAAGTCTCAACCATGGTGAGTTGGGGGCTAGTTTTCAGAGGAAACCATTTCATTATATGGTTGTTTGAGGTACAGACCATCAACGCTGTAACACCTGGAGAGCCCAGCAAGACTAAGATGTATTGACTAAATAAAGCAACTTGTTCTTGATGGATATTTTCACGGATGAGACCAGACAAGCAGGCACGTGAAACACATGCTTTAGGTCTCCGTAATATTAGCCTGGTTTGCCCCTGTCAACATCTAGCTGGCTACATGTGTGTCAAATAATTAAACCTCTGTGTTACGGATTACTCCAGTCATCTGTCGGTACTTAAAGCCGTTTAATCTTAAACTTCTGTTTTTGTGTGTGTTTTTTGTTGCTTTAGTTTGTTCTGATGCCGAGTTTAAATAACTTTTTATTGTTACATGGGATGATTTGGACCACTGTCCCCATTCACATATGTAGGTAATTCTGCAAGTGCCTAATTTGGAGGTTTTGTTGTTTGCATACTTCTAGGTCTATAATATTTCAGTATTCTGCTCTTTGTTGGATACTTGGGCAGCTCATCCACCTTGGTTGAGTTCTTGTAACTCTTTGTCAAAATGATATGGAAATGAGCCTAAATGAAATGTGTTGCTACAATGGAGGGATTTACAGTGTGAAAACGGGTGCAATGCCTTCTGTAACTGGGAAGTAAAGCAGTTTTACCTTTACAGTAATGTGAAGATATAGCCAAGGCGTTCTATAACATTGTGTCCTTGGAGACTTGTTCTATGTACGAGTGTCCATTAATAAAACTAACACGTCCCCGCTGACAAAGGTAAAAACCATTAGTTCTGCACACTGCTGATAACACCACTCAAATAAGCTCCACAATTGATTTTAATTGTGTAGACTTTGTGTGAAAAAATTCAAATTTGCCCTGTGACTGGATGTTAATTATGGGCGAGAAGAGATAATCTGGTGAAGGAGACGGAGGTAGGTGATGCCTCAGCCTCCTCCATTCTTTGTCACAGATTAACTCACTCTAACTACCTTTCAATCATCAACATTTTATCAGCCACTTTATGCTCTAACAACATGCAGTGCTGAAAATTTACCTGATTTAAAATGCATTGGCAAGTTTTTTAGACAGCAAGATAAGGGGGTGAATTCCATACCGAAACCAAGAGTAATCTAGAATCTGCTTCCAGTGAGTCATCGTTGTAGAAAGAGAAAAGAGCCCTCCACTGGTCTATCCTGTAATGCTGATGTACTCTGCCAACCACAAGATCTTTTTTTTGTCACCCTGTCTTTCAAAAAAAGTTCTTATTCCTTCTTCAGGACAGGATATGTGATCATATGGTCAAAGTGACTTCCTAAACTAACAGAAGAGTTGCTCATGGGAGGGCCAAACTTGAAGAGAAACAGGTTCATTTTCACAAGCCCCTACCCTTTTTCAACCCTTTCTGTAACCAGCTGCCTTAGCATGGTACCTGTGTCAGGTCCACATAACAAGAGAGCTAGTGAGCAAATCATCTGCCAGAAATTCTATGACGCCTCATCTTCAACTGTTTAAAATTTAATCAATAAAATCAAAATTAATTTCCTTTGCATCTTTATTCCAAACATTTCATAATTTTTGGATTACAAGTTTGGATTCGATTCTTGTATTTTAACATTTTGACACACAATTTTAGGCTTATCTGTTTTTCCTCAGCTCTTATATGATATTATCCTTAAAAATGACAGTATTTTGTAAATGACTTTATCGTAAAGAGATCAGAACATCCTGGAAAACTCGAACTTCTTCTTGAAGTACTTTAATAACGTCTTGTAAGAGTTAATGAGCTCAATGCCAGCTTGTTTCCAAATTCTTTTGGATTACCCAGATACAAGGCCATTACAGTAATGGTGTTGAAACTGCTCAAACTATTTCTAACAGTGACTCAACTATCCTCCATCGATTATCATAAGGGGAAGGAAGCTACAGGGAGTCAATTGCTTTGAGCTGTGTTTAAACCCTTTAATTAATTTGCTGAAAATGAGGAAATTTGCATCATGTCCACAGCTGGTGTCCACCCATAAAGCTTGACCCCTGAACCATGGCCTTATCACAGCTCTACAGTGACAAGATCTGCAAGAATTCCCAGGATATAAATTACGTCCATTCACGACAGTTGTATAATCTCTCACCGAAAAAATATGGCACAATTGTGTGACAGAATTTAGCCTCAATTGCCCTGTTCCCAGCCTTAATAGTATTGATCATGAAAGATGATAATCCCATCAGGGAATTTCATAACAAGAAAGTTATCTCTATCGGAATGGAAAATCTCCCAGGCTACTGTTGATGTCGTTGTCGTTATCATTGTCACCATGGCCCTGTCCTCAGGCTAGGTTTCAAACGTAGTTGAATTTTTCAATAAAAGCACTGATGAACAAAGCTATCATAGGTACAGTGCTAGTATCTCTACACATTACTTGGTAATAAATCCAGGAGTTCAAAATCTATCAAATCTCTTCACTTTATTGCTTTAAGTCCCAAAGAGTTAGGGGACATGGTCCGAGTGTAAAAATGTCAGTACCGCTAAGGGTTCAATGTACCAGTTCATGTTCATGTCTCCTTCAAGATCCATGCTTTGTTAGATCCGTTCTAATTCTCACCTTTTAGTGGTCATTGAAGAGACGGAGTTAAGTAACCACCTCTTAATTTCATTACTCTCTTCCTTCAAGTGACAAGTATAACAGTTCCTATGGAAACGGGTTGTAGACTGGACTAACTCTGATCTATTGGAGCTTGTTAGTGGTTGTTGCTGAGGAATGCTGTTGTCAATTACGAGTGATCAGTTTGTGTCTACTGCCTTTCTTGTCTGCCAGCACTGAGACTCTTTGTTCACTTTCAGATCAAAAAAGCTCTGGCTCCCATTCAACCTTTTTGTTTGTAGTACCAGAATAACACCAGCTAAATGGAAGACTTCAATTTTAATTCAAATATACACAACTCTTTGTTTTGATTTGAGATGCGCTGACAATATATGTACTGTTGACATGTCAACATAACATATCCCAATAGTTTGATTTTAAAGTAGATTATTAGAAATACTGTTGCTTATGACTTGAAATAGCAACACCATTCAACTGAAGACCAGTATCAAGTTGAATTGTAAAATTGATCATTATCAAACTCATTCACCCTCGCACAAGAAAAAAAGACACAAGAATTTTTCATTAAAATGATTTATTTTGTGGAATTTCATTGGAGGCTTGCATATTTTATGCTTCATTCGCATAACGTGAAATTTTCAGGGAAACGATGATGACATGCAATCATAGCAGTTTGTTCTCCTGTCATTATTGAGCTTGACTGCCATTTGTTAGAGAAAATTTTCCCATTGAAAAGAAGAACAGAACGGATGAAGGAAGAAAAAAATTGTCACCAGCCAAAGCCTGACCTAGGAACTAATGGCTCCCATTTATTTAAGGGTGCTTGTATTGGTTGAGTCATAGGATTCCCTGATGATATCAAAAAACTATTTTTCAAAACTGGTGACACAGGCCCTCCATGCAGTGACTCTTTTGTCCAACATTGGAATCTGTTCTTCCAAAAATGCCAAGTTGAATACCGTTGCTTTGACGACCCTCTCAACTCATCCATGCATAGTAAAAGCCAATTGATTTTCCCATTGCATTATTGTCACTGGGTATTTCAGTGTCACTAGAGCCATTCTTTAATTGTTCAAGATCGTAACTGTGGCCGCATCTTTCCCCTTTAGTGTGGGCCAATTCCGACAGGACCTGGTTTTTATTGTGTTGGAATGTGGCTGCACGACATTCTATTGAGCTGATTTTTGTTTTATTGTTATTCATGAAAAGGGAGTGCATCAAATCATTTACTTCCTATAAATGTCTGACTTTAACCAGTTTTTTTTTTATATCTTTAGAAAGAGCGTTATTGAATAATATCCCCAGATAAATCGCAAATTTGTTTTTGTACAGTTTCATGCAAAAATTGTGAAAAATAGTCTGGATAAAAAGCAAAAAGGATAACAAATTAATATGCCCAGCTTGTGTTCGTTGTTGATGAGAAGATGAGAGTTATCAATGCCTGAACATTTCTTAACTAATTATTTTTTGTCATGACAAACGACTTCTTATTTCCACCACCCATCTGTCACATAGTGAGATTAAATGGCTTCTCTTGGTTTCCACATCTTGATTGTGTGTAACTGTTGGGGAAAGTTGTCATATTTCAAACCTGTAAGCCGCTTCAATGAGATTTGTGGCTGGATATTTGCTGATGTAGTCCCCCATGATGGGCTGATTGGGTAATGATTTTAGCGAGTGATTTGGTTAGGCTGACCAGTACTGATTAATAAGGAGATATCGTATTGCGTTTCATTTCAGCTTTCTGTCACATGGCTTAGTGTAACCAAGGAGGACGATTGGAGCTCTCTGATTGGTTCGTGATGGATGGAAACTCGCGTCCCAAACCACAGACTAGAGCAAGGCACAGTCGTCGTGGCCGGGACCAGGCCAGCTCCAGCCAACAGTACAGCTCATCTGAAGAGGAGGACTTTCACTCAGATGACAATCTAAGGCCTTACGAGGAAGTCAAAGTGGCTCATCATAACAAAAAGCTTTCGGGATTAGGTGAGTTTGCCTTCCATATTTGCTCCTGTATGTGTTTATTAATCTCTGTACATATATACTACCAGCTATCTACATTGTTGTTTCATTGTTAAACTCTTAAATTAATTTGAATCTTTTAAAACTGTTTTCAATGTTGGTGAAATGTTTTTTTTGTTGTGTATATTAGTATGCCCAACTGTATGTACATGTGTGTTATCTTAAAAGCAATAACTGTAGGATAATTTGCATTCATTCTGCTGCTGTTCAAATAGGTTAAATCTTTAGCACTGAATATCATTGTGCTCAAGTTGGATCTGCCTAACAAGTCGATTTTATTGGTATTTTCTTGATTCCTCCCTATCTAATATCTGCACAGAAGCTAGTTAAAACAAGCGCATCGTGTGAAGGTCCTTCCTTACAGACAAGTGATACGCCCCTGGGGTATCTTAAATGAACACAATTGCTTTAGCTCGGCCAATCAGTTAAATTGGATTTGCCCTTAGGTAGGGCAACACTGGGTAATCACTCAGTCAGTTGATCAATGACTTTAAGCTGTTTAGTGTATGGAATTTGGCTATACAGCTGATGACAGTACCTTTCTAGGTTTTGTTATAGAATTCATACACTAGCTTTTGTGTGACTTAAGAAAGTTTTAGAGAAACAAATTTCTTTTCGATTATAATTTCTTCATTAACAAAAGTTTTAAATTTAGATTTCTCTGTTATAAATAAGTGTTATTCATACATTAATTTAGTGTTTCTTTAATTTTGATGCGAAGGCATTTTTGCTAGGAAAAGTAAAACAGAAGTTTGGGAAGTATTTATGAAATGCAAATTGTCTGTCAGAGGTGATGGATTGCCAGATTGTGGGGTCTTGTCACCGTTAGCTTGGACATTATTTTGAATGATGAGTATAGAAATATTTCCTATTACTGTGATCTGGCGTTTGGCTTGCCTGATATGGTTGACAAGACAGGGTTAGAAAGAGATTATGGGCTCTTTTCTTGGCAATGACCTTAATTTAAGTAGAAACTTTGTGGTCATGTTGATGGGGTCCCAGGAGAGATGTGACAAGGCATCTAATAACAGCAAGGACACCAGGACAGCTTGCTATGGGACAAAGTTGATGGAAGTTAATATTGCTATTGGTGTGAGGACTGGCATCATGATGGTTAGATGAGGGCAAGGGTTTAGGCCCAGTACGGCTATGGTTATTGAGTGTAGGATTTGCTGCCAGTGAGGTGAGCCAGATGACGAGAGGAAAACAACCAATGAATTGAAATTTGTGGGAAAACTGACAACGGGCAGTTTTTGAATGAAGTTAAGGGAGTGACAATTGCTCCGCATATTGTCTCACTTTCTCATTTGGGATAGGAAGTAGTGACATTGGGAAACAATTGGGCTTTGAAGAGGCCAGAGTTGAAAACTTGTGTGTACAGCATGATGAAGTGAACTGCCAGGGGTGGGTAAAAGAAAATTAAACCGGCTGCGGATGAGACAAGGGTTATATGCCTATCACCTGCCTAAAAGCTGTTATTGGTAGCTCTGAAGGTTCAAATGTGACAGTTGTTTTCAATTTGAAAGACTTTGACTGGCCCTGTAGGGGGTTGACCTTGATCTTGTCACCTGTATTTCAAAATTAAATCCACAGGCACAGCACTTTCCTGACCCTTAGGCTCTTCCCAACTGCACCCGCCCTTTTCCTGTTTCCATCAAGGGTTCCTTTAAGAATTCACAAACTCAAAGTGTCTTTTTTTCTTACCTTCAAAACTTAAAAGCCATATGTTACACACATTGCAGTGAGGCAGCTGTATTCGTTAGTATTGTCCCTTGTATATTCATAATAGTTTGAGTCTTAAAACTTATATTTTTTAAAACAGTGGTGACAGGGTTAATTAATGAAGATACAGACATTTTAACGACACTAGCTACTGTTTGGAAGCAAATCATAGTGTCACTGTTTGGAAGCAAATCATTTTCGGGCTAATGAAGTCCAACAATAGGCCTTGTGCCACTGTTTTTTAACAATAAAAGATAACACTAGGGGTCACATGTCAAACTCCATCCAAATAAGAGCGACCCGCCATTGTTGGCTTGGTTCTCCGAAACATTGTGACAAGCACACATCTTTGTTTTTGTTCAATCAGTTTTGAGTTCAAGCATCATTTCCTTTGTCTTTCTTAGTTATTTTTAACCCAAAAAATCAAGTAGTGTCATTAATTTGTTAACCTTTAATTTAAAGTTAATCATTATAATATAATGGGCATAATATTCAAAATCATAAGAACAAAAGTTAGAACAAAATCATAAACAATAAAGGAAAACAATCCCTTTAAAAGGAAAGATTTAACTGAATTTTCATTAACTTAAATGTTACATATTGCTTAATTAATAATCCATTACTACTAAGTCATTACATGTACATTATGTCGTATATTTTGCTTCTCGTTATCGTTGCTTATCGCTGTGTGCTAAAACATGCCAACAACGTTGAATCAATCATTATAGGGAAATTTCAAATGTATGTTTTGGTGTTTAGAATCAAGTATTGCTCCAGACGATGCAGAAAACTGCATTTCTGTCTTCTTTTTTTTATTATTGTCATGATATTACACTATTTGCTGTCGTTCAAATTTTTTATGCCAGCATGAAGGATTGCCAAATTTAAACATTTTGAAATTTCCCTATTTTCTCAAAGACATCTTGTAGACCGATTCAAATTCGTAGCTTTAGCTTTTTGTGCTTTTGCATATATAGGCCTTAGCATGTGCCGGCATCTCTCAAGAAGCAAATAGCTTTACTTTAGCTTTACTGCTCTTTAATATTTAGCACAGATCAAAGAAGAACAAAAAAAAGCATTTAAGTTTAAGTTAATGAATTCAAGCCTTTGTTGTATTTGAGTGTGTGTGGATGTAGGCATTGATATAACCATATGTGCTTAGATTGTGAAAAAGCAGTAATATACATGTATGTAGGCCTACATGTAGTTTCTGGTACTAAAATCTTTTCTTTTAAAGGTTCAAAAATTATTTTCAAGTCAAACATACTTATCTCTTTGAGTTATATTTTTTCTCAACTTTGAAGACTGTACCATTGTCTTGTAAATGATCTAAGCACATGTAGTCTGATTGGTTTTACAGCTTGTTTGCCCTGTGTTTTATTCACCATGAAATGGGTTGGAGGAGGGTTGGGGAATTAGACAAATGACCAGCTGTGATGCTTGTCTGTCATTCAATGATAGTGTCTATGCCTGTATATAAATCACTGTCCACTATGCTTGACATTTCATATCCATCCCAGCTTGTTTGGTGCAAGGTCAGCGGTTGAGCAAAAGGCTCTATCTAATGGCTGGACTTCCTGTAAATGTACTTCTCTTAGTATCCCCAACCCTTTGTCATTTATAACATCAAACAATGTTGTGTCTAAGCTGATGTCCAAATCCAGATAAATCATTGACTATTACCCATGACATATCATATCCATCCCAGCTTGTCAATTGCTATGTCATTGGCTTAGACTGTAGAAACCCATTTATTGGCTGAACAATGTTCCATGTGTATCTGTGATCTCTAAGCCTGTAAGGCCGAGTCCAACATGCTTGAAAGGTCAATCACCCCGAGTAAAAGTTCTCCAGAAAGTTTAGCCACATCCTGAAGGTAACTCCTGATTTATGCAAATTAGTTAACATTAAATATGGATTCAGATTGTTAGGTATTCGCATACTGGTACTGTGTAATCTGTTTCCATCTTAAATTCAATGCTGTCAAAACACTGGAGTTGCATTTTTTCTCTAACAGAACAAAATATTTGTCATTGTGCTTAAGTCGTTGATTAATATTGGTAAACATTGTCAGGATACACTTATCCATTAGTCTAAAAGTGCACAAGTTTTTTGCAATAAAATCCTTCTCAGAGTACCCTTAAATGAATTGCTGAAATCAGAACTCTATTTTTTGTACACAAAGTTATACATTCATTGATGGACCTAGCATTCACAACATTTAAAGTGTAATAGTTTTTTATACTGTAAAATGCTTCTCCGAGTAGTACGCTTAAATGAATTGCAGACGTTGAAACTTGATTTTTCGTACAGAAAGTTGTAGATTGATGGATCTGGCTTTCATAAGAATCTGTTGAACTACTTCTCTGTTGTACTGTGTAAATTTGCACTCCTGTAGTTCTGTCTGTGTGTGTTGAGTGATAAACATATGTTAGATATATCGAGTTAAAGACTGGCGAAGGTGCCCTCCATATCAGTTTTAAGAGGAGTGAAATCTGTCTTCTACTCAGACTGAAGCATTTTATAATGTAGGTGCATTCATCGCTTATAACCACAACTGATTCCTCTGAAGGCAAATGTCAATACATGCATTTTCATTTCTTTCCAACACTCTTGGGATGGCGTTCACTGCTTTAAAAAGTATCCATCATAATTTAAATTAACAGATTTATTTTGAGAGTTAATATTTGAAATTTAGTCAGATGTTTTCAGCAATGAATGATGCGGGTGGGTATACTGGGTGGTAACTTCTCTGTAATTGTGAAGCAGAATGTGCTCCATAACAGAGAGATAGGACATATTCATTCCTTGTGAAAAAAATATGGTGCAGTTTTGGTGTATGGTTGAGGGTGCTTGCTCCGCCATTGTTTGACATTGTCCTGTCTTGGTTGTTGTCTCTCTAGGTCTTACCCCTGATGAAACTGCTGTTTCCCCCTTGGAAAAAATGGACCACTCAACGCGACTTTACAGTTACCTCAGTGGTTCAGATGGTGACATAGAAACGGACAATCCGCTTTCCCCAGAACACCACCACCAACAACAACAACATCAAAAATGGGACGGACGCTCACAAAGTTCTGTCTCATCAGAAGAGCTCTGCGACCATCCGCGAGACAGCCGAATATCTCATTTAACTCTTTCTGATTCTGATGGTGAAAATGAACTGATTCAGACTTATAGTAGAGGAGGTAATATTCTACAAAGTTATCTTCCCTTTTTACTAATTTTTGGCCAATAGTTTAGGTGTTATTAGTTACTTTATATGGATTTGTTTGGAATCTTTGTATATTTTTGTTTGAATTTATTCCTATTTATTCCTTGTTATATAAATAAACTACACCCCTGAAACATAAACAAAAAAATCTAACTTGTCTGGTGGATGAAATAAATGTTTGGCGTTGGATGCTTCAGCTGCTTATTGCTTTACCCTGCACATGGCTTATAGTTTTGTCTGGTTTTACTTTTGACTCTGATACTAACATTTTTGCATGTTTGCATGTTATGGTGTACATTTACTTGCTTTTAAAGGGATGTTTAGTATGTAGTAGTTAAATTTTGAAGAACTTTAATTTCTTAACTTGGTTGGGTGCAAGCTTCCTTTGCTCTCCGAGCAGGGACCAGGAAGCCATGTGTTGTGGTTTCTCTTCCTTTAAATGTCCTTTACTATACTGTTTGTTGTCAGTTTTGTTCAGAGTGCTGTCCTTCACCCATTGGAATTGACCTGGACCGTGACATAAACAAAAATTGCCATAAAAACCGAAACAAACAAACTTTACCTGAAAAAAAAATCAAAATACTGATGGATTTGTAGGGAAGAAGGTGCCCTGACCTTAAACTCAGTTTTTTCTACCAAGCCAAGCATTAGCCCTCTGGTTAAGGGCAGTATGTTTCATGCTTATATTCATGCTGTCCTACTTAGCACTGGAGGAACACTATCTTAACAATATAGCTAATACAAAGGACGTTTCTTGGTAGTATTACTGCCATTTTGTAATGTTGGAATACACCACCATCATAGAAGTGAAATAGTCCTATTGAGCACTATGTTAAATATCAATCTATCAATTTACCAAGCACTAACAGTTCAAACTGTCATTTATAAATGTGTTTACTGTAGCACAAATAAGAAATATTCACACTTGTGTTTAGAAATATGTCAGAGGGGAATTTGTATGGTAGTGTTGAAAGTCTTGGTTTCACACGTCTGGTTATACTTTAAAGCAGAGCTTGTCTGAGTTTTCAAGATACAATCAGCGTGGTGGTAAAAAGAGAAACTGGTGTAGATTGAGTCAGAAGTTAAGGAGATAAGGTTTCCATAGGTTTCGATGTTCTGTGTCAGGTTATCAAGAACAGATTGCACATTATTATTATCAAACAAATTTGATTTTCATTATGTAACAAATATCTGGAGCGAGTAACCGTGAAGAGATTCGATTGTCATTTCAACAATTCCCATCTACAAATCTAGCTGAAAATCACTTAGACTTAAACCAAACGTAAAAAGGCTTATTGGAAAGATCTTATCCATTCTGTTTGAAGTGGCACGAGCTAGATCATAACCTGGCGAAAAAACATTGATTATAGATTGGTATAAAGATTTTCCAATAGATAGTTTGAAGGCAATATAATGATTCAACTAGACGCCTTGTGGATGATGTGTGATGTCTACTTTTCTAGTGGCAGCCCAATTTAGTTGACAGCTCTTAGAAGTCGCGTTTCTAAAGCCTCGATTGCCTCCTGTCACGCTAACCAATAGCTTTTCTTATATCTTTCCTGGCCACTGACTACGCAATCACTCTCTTGTAAAGAGATCAGAAAAGATCGCTGGCCTTTGCTAATTTATCACCATTGTCAGACATTTTCTTTTCCACCTGGATGCAGTATCTGGCCTGTGCCGTCGCTGTTTCTCTAATGGTTTCATTTATGGTAATGTCAACGGGGTGCTGCCGAGCTTGGTTTACTTTTTACAAAGAGGTGCCAGTGTTTAACCCTCATCCTGGATAGCTAAGGAGATCTCCACAACTTTGATTTATTAAGTCTACTTTGGGGTGTTTTTGTTATTGAATCTGAGCACCACAGTCATGTACATACCAATAGCCTGCCTGGGGTCTGCTGGCTGAGCTAGATGGATGATCCTTGTTAAATTAGAATTAGTTGACCGTTAATAGCGATGTTGCCAGATCCGCACTAATCTGTCTTTTACAAAGACTCCAATTATGTTTTAGCCTTCATCTAACATTACCAATCCAAGTCTATAAAACAGCTAACTATAATTACATCCTCTTTAGTAAGCTAATTTCAAATTATCATTTTTATCTTCATTCTGACTTCAGTTTTTGTGTTCATGTATCTTTTTTCAGATTGTCATGATGCCTTACTGTCTGTGTATGGATTGATATACATGCATTGGCCGATTTTCATTTAAATTTAGTTTTAACCAATTTTTGAATTGTTAAGTTCTTAGTGTCAAATAATTTAATACAATGATTCATAGCTGGATAAGTAAATAATTTTTTTTACATCAGAATTGAACTTTTTTGTAATAGTTCATAAATTTTGATACAATTAAATAATACCTGTTTGCAGAATAAGTTCCTGGTATTCCTTGTGATGTTATACATTAAACAAACAAACAGTTCCGCCCTCTTACCTAACAAAGAAAGTGACCTTATTTGGATTGTGTTGGATTCACTGCCTACTGTTGGAATGTACCACCATCTTTCAGTGAAATATACTTTGGCACAATGTCAAACACTAATCAGTCAATCAGCAAACATTTCTATTTGTTTTTGTAACAATTGATTGTGATGATACGACATCAAATGCTTTTATAATACAAATATTTAACTTGTCAAATTTGTATTTATACATGTAGTTATTATTTGTGGAAATTTGAATTTTCCTGTAGAAGTAAGCGATGGGTTTTATCAGCAGAATTCTTTGTACGGCTTTGTGTCTGGTGAAGTTAGTTGTAATTGAAATGTTATCAAGATGTCTTGTGACCATAGTCAGTGTATAACAAGTACTGTTTCAGAAAGTCAAGATCTCTCTTATGTTGTGTTTTCCTGGATCCCTGTAGAGGTTTCGGTCGTCTTCATCTGTTATTCTATGGTTTTCACATTATTATCATTATTGTCTTCAATTACTTGCACAAAAATTGATGTAAAATGAGAACAATTTTTTTGCCAAAGTGTCCCACTTGGACGTGTGATCACCACAATAGCTAGCTCACTATCAACTTTAAAGAGCTAAACGGTGTGAGATGTGAGACTGTTCAAGTAAACATTTCAAACAAGCCAACACTTTTTTTTTGTGAAAATGGCACGCTTCCTCAGAGTAAAAAGAGTAACGAGTCTCTTGCTTCAGTTTTGTCTGCAGTTATTCCAGATCTAATACTATTTTCAGTCAGCAACTGTTCTCTTTGTCTGTCTGTGTCCCTCCCTTGTCGAGAAGACCAGAACATGCATCCTCTACAGCACAAACTAGCACAATATTACACTTCATGCCCTCGAGATAAAACGACACAGGCCAAATTCTGGTGACATCTTGGGGGCCAACGGCACAGCTGAGTAGCCATTGATCAACATAATTGAGGCTAAGTAGTTAATGTGATGCAATAAATGCTTTGGGCCTCGAGGCATCTCACAAATGCCCATCTTTGAAGAGATAGAACTTTTCTGAAGAGATACCCAAGCCCATCAACGTTTTCATTTCTTCACCTCAAGCAATGATTAACAATACAATGTTCTTTGTTCATCTTTATCTAATGTGAATTATGCGTCTTAATTTCAGGCAATTCTCAGATTCCCCCACCAACTCTTCCACCCCCACCCCCTCCCCCACCGATAGAAGACATTCCTCAGAGAGTACCACCAGTGGCGCCACCTAGGCAGTTCTCACAGAAGGTGTTAGGACCATCTTTCAGGGGAAATTACTCTGATGTAGAAACTGCAAGACGTGGCAATTATTCTGATGTAGATAGAAGAGGTCATTATTCAGAAGGTGAACCCAGCGAGTTTGATTTCTTGGTTCAAACATCATCTGGGAACGTTTTCATTCCTCCAGGTAAGGGGAAATCTTTATACTTCGTGAGAAATTTTCAAACAAATTTTTGCAAGAGCCTATTAAGCCCATGAATTGTATGGGTTAAAAGTGAAAAAAATGGCGGTGCTTGCATTTTGTAATTCACACTCTTTGTCCTTTTAAACTTGTCCTTAGTTCATGCATTTTTATTATTGACTGTCACATTTAGGGTGGGTTACTTCATCCATTTACAAAGTCCCCTTGTCAATGTTATGTATAAATGGAAAGTTTTCTGTTGACTGCGAATATCAGTGTGGTTTTGCAAGTTTTCATTTCAGTTTCCACCAAACACCGGCAAAGCAAAGTCATCATATAAGTGAAATATCATCGAGTATGATATTAAAAAAGTAATCCAATAATAATTATTTCTTTTTTTCTTTTCAGATTTTACTTTTTCCCCTGACGCACAACCGCGCTTTCCCCGCACAGTTCCCAGGGCTGGGACAGTCCCTCTCCAGAATCCAAACCAGTCTTTACAAGGAGCAACCCTGGATGGTTACCCTCTACAATATCACAATGCAGAGCAACAGATGCAACAAAACCAAAATGTGACAGAAAGGTCAGTCTTTTTGGACCAGGAAATGGCTCCCTTATTCTTCGTCTTGTTTTTGTTGTTTTTCCTGGGGGGGGGGGGGGGGGATTTA